>CABFVX010000551.1:211922-254945 GCA_902151425.1 Timema shepardi
GGGGGGGGGGGGGGAGCCTGTTTGAACACAATTTATGTATTTCTTCCTTTCCATCCCTATAAATTTATTTTCTTTTTTGTTTGTTTTTTAAACGGTTTTATCCTTTCGTTTTTACCTATCTTTGGGGAAATTCTTCTTCAACATAAGGGCATATATATAAAGACAAGAAGTGAAGTGGAAAAATACTTTATGTTTGTGCTATTTTCAATACCTTGACGTGTGTGAGGGGTGTTATCAATATGATACATTGCAAATAGACTCTTCAAGTAAATGGCTAACATTTTGTTGAGAGAAACTATGTTTCATGCTTGGGTGAAAAAAAAACAAAAACCGAAAGAGATATGAGTGTTTACCATAGAAGAACTCTAATCTATATTTTATTGTCCATCTATTTTTCCCAAACAAATAAAATAGTGATAGAAATATGTATGTAGAAGAATATTTTGAGGCTAACCTCGGTGGTTCTAGGGTAAATTGCTCACCTCAGGACTTGATGCTTATGGGCTCAAACCCAACTGTGGTCAGTGAATTTTTCTCGAGTGATAAACATCTTTTGCACAACTTTCTTCGGAGGGGAATTAAAACCGTCGGTATAATGTCGATTGTAGCCTGCAAAAAAATAAAAAAACTGGATTGTATGTGACAAAACCTTTCCTAGCAAAACTGGAAGGTCCTTTCACGCTTGCTCAAAGACATTATTTTGTGCTATATAATCATTTAGTTCATAAAGTGTATGTTACATACCCCTAGTAAATGAATAAATAATAATGAATATCGTGAGAAATACAAAAGAATGAATTTATTTTTTCTAAAAAAACATAATTTCAAAATGAAACTGGAATATCGACCCAGTTATATTTATTAATATTATTACTATTATTATTTATAAAATCGATTAAATATATTTTGGAACTTTAGTACCAAAAAATTTTCCTTTTATTTTTTTTACAAATATTAAGTAGATATAATACATTTTGAAAAATCAATATTTAAATAGTAATAATATATATATATGTATATGTGTGTATGTATGTATATGTGTATGTAATATATATGTGTGTATATATGTGTATTTATGTGTATATCTATAGAGATGTATGTGTATATGTGTGCATGTATATAGCGATGTATGTATATATGTATATGCCATACGTACATATGTCTATGGAATAATTAAACACTGTAAAACCTAAATCATTGCGCGGATTTGTGTCCGTTTTGATGGATTTGAAAATGTCTATCCTATCTAGATGCATGTTAGATATGGATGCCAAAACAAATTTACTCTTTTACTCAGCTTCATGAACATAAAAATGTGATTTGTTTGAAAAGCGTTATCACAATCAGGATTAAATGTCATTCCTCTGTAGAAGTTAAAGCTCGCATTGATGGTTCATAGGACATACGTCCCAATAAATAAGAAGATATCATCCACATGTATAGATATTTTTATTTGATAAAAACAAGCATTACTGTATTGTAAAAAGGTGAACTGGTGGTCTAGGGGTAAGGTGTCGGACTTCAGTACTGGGGGTCCGGGGTTCAATCCTCGGTCCCAGCACAGATTTATCTGATTATCAAACCCTTCCTTCACCTCTGACAAGACATATTGAGAATGTGAGGAATTCCAGGACTCCACCGTGGTTTGGATTCCACGTTAACCTGTAGGTCCTCCATTTCATCTCACAATCACCCTACCATTACACGTTAGCGTAAGTGCGTATAACCTGAACCGGTAGTAAGACGCGGTGCTAATAATAATAATAATAATAATAATATTGTATTGTATTGTACACGAATTTGTAGAGTATTGTCTTTACTGAACTATACAACCAATATGATTTTTGAAGAAAATTTAAGTACTTACTATTAACTTAGAAGACCGAGTAAAGATAAAAAAAAAATTAATTATAACAACTTCAGTGGTCAAACGATTTAAGGCGGTGTGGTTGTCCTGTAATATTGGTCTGTTAAGGATAGGGAGATCTGGGTTCAAGTTCCAGTCAGGCCTATTGAGGTTTTTTTTCCTAAATGGTTTCCCACTCTCCTACCATGCAAATGCGGGTATATCACCTCTAATATAAATATATATTATAATACAAAGGCCTATAAATATGACTGTGAGTTTTCTAAACAGTTTTTTTTAATTCATTAATGTTCCCAGTTGACTATTATGAGCCTCAAAACATTTTATTACTAGACTTCGTAGGAATAAAAACTATTTTAAATTGTTACGAATGTTGTTGGTATTACATAAATTATTGATTTTATTGGTGTTACTTTACTAGTAGAGGAAAAAAAATTGTGGGTATATTACAGTCATTGCTTAGTATTAAATGCTATATTAAAAAATGACAAACGTTATAATTCATGGAAATCGTGGACATATCATGCCAGATAATATTTAAGTGAAGGATGAACACTATAAATATTAAACCAAAATGGTACGCGTAGCAGGACCATACATGTATCAAGAATAACTGACATTAATTATTTGGTATAAAAGTCATAAGTGGATTGCACAAACAAAAGATTAATCTCACAGTTTTAATTTTTTCTATTCAATAAGAGCATTGCAATTCATTTTGTTCCCCCCTGGATTTGTGAACATTAATGTATAGATACCTACCTTGGTGGTGTAGTTATCTAACGCGATAGTTTCGTGTTGAGTTAAACTGCTGAGGATGGGGAGATCGAGGTTCGAGTCTCAGTTAGGTGAACTGGGTGTGGTTTTCCTAAAGAGTCTTCCTCTCTCCCTCCCTGAAAATGCGGGATCATTTAATCTATATTCAACCTACCCAATTCCCAGACCATTAGCTTAATTAGTACTTAAGTGTATAACTCAAACGGTTTGTAAGAAGCAGTGCTAAATAAAAAAATATGGAGAAAATATTTTAATCCATTGAATAAATAAAACAATTGTACCAAATGAACCATTATATATCTAGATATATTAGATAGATATGTGAACTTAAGAAGGCACACTTTATTTTGTTATTCAAAAAAATAATTAAATATACAGAAATTTAATTTTGAGTGTTCACACAATTAAATAAAAATGCTTGCCTTGCCTCTTACTACACTCTTGGGCTATCCCCATTTATTTAGATTAATGGGTTATGGGTGAGTAAGGCAAGTTTTAAAGGAAAGGTACCCGCACTTAGGTGAGGGGAGAGCGGCAAACAACAGGAGATCAGGCTGAGATTCGAACTAAGCTCTCCGTGTCATCAGTTAATAAGATTAGACGAGTTTGACATTTAGTCCACGTGTCTATTAATGTGTGTCCCTCGATTTTAAAAATATATAAATAGTTTTTATTTATCAATCCATCTATTTTTATCGCCTTTGAAAGCATTCTCAGTTCATGGGAATTTTGATTTGATAAAAAAAACTACCCCAAATGGTTTAAGACTTAAAACATTTATATTAATCCCAATACGATTATTTATGAATTTATTTTGTTTCGATTAATGAAGGTTTGTTGTATGCAATTAGTATTAACACACATTGGTTAGCTACGTGCTATTGCCGGTTTAAATCCAATTTTGGATAACACCATCCCAAATAATTGAGTTCAATACAATCACGATGGAAGTGATGAACAACTCGTTTGAGTGTGGAAACCACATATCTCCTTTAATTTAGAATTTAAATAAATGGTATGGTGCCCCTCGTTGACTTTATTCCTCCTTTATTATTTTAAAAATAGAAGTTTTTTTCTAAAAACCTATAATATTTGTGAAACTAAATAATAGGTCTATAGGAACACTAATTGTTGTGGAAACATTATACCAAAGATCATAAATGAGAAAATAAATACTGTTACTTATTCTGTGGCACTAGAAGTTCGGAACATTCATATAGAAAAGTAGAGAAAAGAGAAAAACATCTTTGACCACCAAAAAGTATGACTCAAATTCATTTTCAAAGACCCAAATAATAAAATATATATATTGGATTATAGATAAGAGCTCATTAGTTTTATAAAAATATATTTCAAATAAAAGATGTTTATCTTAAACGGCACTACAACTTCACAATGATATGTTACTTCGTATTTCAAATAGTTGCAGATAAAAAATAAAAATTTGAAAATATCACATATGTAAATTACCCTCAAAGTCATTTTCGTGATACAATGAGAGTTTATATAAACATGAGAGTTAATAATAAACATTGTCTAGATATAAAATTTTATCAAAATCGTTAAAGCTAAGTTCGAGAAAAATACATTTTTTCTCTTTTTTTTTTTTGCCTACATTAAGCCACCCTTAAATTAAGGGTTTAAAATCAAATTCCAAACATACCTTGGGGAGAACTTATGCATTCCTCAGATACCAATCTTTAGATCAATCGGTAAAATAGTTTCGGCCCTTGTCAAAGGTACAGACAGACAGAAAGACAGACAGAAAGACAGACGGCATTGTGAAAACCACTTATTTGATTTCAGAGGTTGATGAAACGTCAACATTTATCAAAATCTCAAGTCCGATTTTTTTGACGATCACAATATTTTTTCTCCAAGGTGTTGAGAAAAAATAAAAATATGTACAATTGTGTTTCGGTCTGTGGCTTTGGGGTTCTTTACCAAATAAACCATAACTTTAAATTCGCATTACTGAAACTAAGACAGTTATATACGAAAATATTATTCTCCCTCTTTTTAATGGTGGCCCCTGTATTATATTCTTTTTATGCTATTTACACACTTACAATAATAATAATAATGTAGGTAGGAGGATTGGGAGAAATAACAATTTATACAAAATGTTCCTGAATTTGTCTAATTAGAGAATGGGAAACTGTTTAGGGATAATCCTACTTTAATAGACCCAGTAGGGACTCTAACCCCGACCTTCACGTCACCAGTAGACTAGACACGACGAGATTGATGGATGCCTTTCTCCCCATGTCCATCGGTGAGTGAACAAACTTGAGTATTTAAAATGGAAGAATTAAAATAAATGTTGAATTGCATGCCTCTGACTGACACTTGGGTATATTGGACACACTTAAATGATTTTGGAAGCAAATATATCAAATACCTCTCCCCCACTCAAATACGGGTGCATTTCTTCTAAATCATATCTCTCTCACCTCCTGTCCATCAATGTAAATTAATGGATGACACGGACGGGTAGTAAGACCGTAAGTAGACATAATCTGTTTTCTTACAGTTCTCCCATGGCTTCTTTGGTGCTGACTGACAGCTTTGAAACGTTGCCAAATCAAATTATGTATCCCTACGCCGAACCATATGATCTGTAAAAACATGTATTTAGCAGCTGTCACTTCTTACAGTCAAAATTTAGGTATATACCTATATATTGACTGTGAGAAGTCAGCTGTGAGCTGTCAGTCAGCACCAAAGAAGCCATGGGGCTACTGTACTTTCCCACAATACCTTTGCGAGAGGAAGTATTGTAATCGTAAAATATATATATATAATTCGAGTTTTTTATTAATATCGACGTTTCATTACCTCATGAATCTGAAAAAGTTTTTAGCGATATCATATGTTTGTCCGTCTTTCAGTATCTCGGGCTAGAGCCGAAACCATTTTATCGATCAAGCAAAGACTTGGTATCTAAGGTTTTCATAAAGTTCCCCAGAGGCTATCTTGGAATTAACTATTTAACCCTAAAATTAATGGTAGTTTACTTATGGTTGAAAGGAAAAATATAGATTCTCTCGAAATTGGCTGTAAAGAATTTAGCTAAAATCTGTATTTTAGACGCATTTAAAAAATATAAATAAAAAGCTTCATCTAATATTTTCAGGAAAATCACATGAATGGTACTTCACATATGCAGATATTTTAAAATTTGATCGTATTCTCGCAAATATTTGAGATACGAAATAGATTATTATTGGAAAAATTGTAGTACTAATAACATTAAAAAACTTTTATTTGAAATGGATCTTCAAACGATCAAATATTTCATAGATATAAATATATATATATATATATATATATATATATACATCTCTTATGATGGATGTATTTTAATTTTTGTAATTTATTGTTATGCTCCTTGGTGGGCAGATATGTTCCTCTACTCTCACTGTTTCTGTTACTGTTTATATTATTCATGTATGATCTTTGGAAGAATGTGTAGAATATCCCACGCAGTTATACCGCTGTCTATGTGTCCCCAGTTTATTTAAACCGAGTGTATCTACGAATGTACTTAGACCAGTGGAGTTACTTTACACTGTATAATGGATTGCACCCCAAGTTCGACTATGCCGCGTGTTCTGGTGGGATGTGTAAAAAAAATATTTTAAGAGGGGATAGAATCAGTGAAATGTGTAGGGAGTTGGAAACACAAACATTTGATTGGCTGATTTGATAAAAATTCACCTTCAGAAAATATAAGTTGTATTTTTATTTGCGGTCAACATTGATAATTTACTACTAGTATTTATGTGGACTATTGCAAATAATTAAATAGTGTCAAAAGAGGCAAACATGGCATCATAAGAAACTTTTAAAATTATCTCTTTTCTGATTTATATATTTTTTACTTTTGTCTTTATTTTAAATTAGGCTTAGATTTTTATGACATGTTTCGTTGCTATAAAATATAGATGTTAAATCTTCTTCAGGTCTTATTTATGATAAATATCATATTATTTTAAATACACATTATCAGGATTTTTGTTAAGTTTTAACAAATATGATATCAACCTTTTTATAAACTTTCTGATTACATGCATTTAACAGAATATTCTTTAGCATAATACCTAAGGCTTGTGTAACATGTATTAAAAACACACCGAAACATGTCGTCATAAAATACTAAGGCTAGTATCAACTATGGAGAATGGAATAAAATGAAAAAATAAAATATAATTGGATCATTCATTACTCCTTACCAAATCAA
The DNA here is from genome assembly GCA_902151425.1 of Timema shepardi. Lineage (NCBI taxonomy): Eukaryota > Metazoa > Arthropoda > Insecta > Phasmatodea > Timematidae > Timema > Timema shepardi. The sequence goes on from CABFVX010000551.1 coordinate 218,810, forward strand.
ATATGAACATTATCAAAACTATAAAATTTTACTGACGGAACGTTATTTTATGGATGTGAAGCGTGGGTTGGTCCTGATAAACACAAGATCAAGGTGGATGCGGTTGGAATTATTATTATTATTATTATTATTATTATTATTATTATCAGCACCGCGTCTTACTACCCGTTCGGGTTATACGCACTTACGCTAATTTGTAATGGTAGGGTGATTGTGAGATGAAATGAAGGACCTACAGTTTAACGTGGAATCCGAACTACGGTGGAGGCCTGGCATTCCACATATGCGGTTGGAATGAAATATCTTAAATGTGTGTGGAAGAACTCGTATGGACGGAGCCAGTAATGAATGGGTGCTGAAGGAGTGCGGTTTGAAAGGGAATCCGATAGGTCAATGCGAAAGAAACCTCTTAAGTTGGTTTGTACATGTTGAGAAGATGAGTGTTGATGGAGTGACGAAGCAAATATATGAAGGTAGAGTGTGTGGATCAAAAGAAATGGATAGGGGATGTAAGAATTGGATAAATGTTGTAGAGGAATGTATGAAAAAGAGAAACATGAAGCGGTTTAAGAATAAGGGCCAGTTTCATAGTCAAATTTAGTACGCCTCAAGTGCGGCGCTACACTAAGTACATGACGACACCTACCTAAACCAGTATGGAATGGGCCAGTTTCCTATGCGAGAACGGCCCATTCCATTCGATTTTAGGTAGGTGTCGTCTTGTATTTAGTGTAGCGCCGCACTTGAGGTGTACTAAACTTGACTATGAAACTGGCCCTAAGAGAGCATGTATGACTCTGTGAATGGATGTTGTTAAAGCGGAGGGAGTATGCAAGGATAGGGAAGTGTGGAGAAATTAGTGAGGATGGATTAAGTACGAAGTTTTTTTAGTTATATACTTAATTTAACCTATAAAATACTACCTATACACTTGGTAAAACTTATTTCTAAACAAAATCCTGTCGTAAAGTAGTATTTTGGTAAGATAAACGGGATTCTAGTATGAGCTTCTTGCTACATTTCTGAAAGGCTTTTTATACTAACTAAATGTTACTACTCAATAGGGCTTTGGTTCGAAATAAGACCTTCCATAAAGGGTTTCCTATTAAAATAAAAGTATGTGACAGTGTTAGAATAACTTCTTTATATATATTTTGTTTGTATTGAAAATGTTTCGTCTTACCATAATCTCACTTTACGTCAACTAGTTAATATTACTCTTATTATTTACCACGCGTATCTTATCATACACTCAAGCAGTAAGCAATTACTTACCCTAAATTAGTAGGTATGAGGAAGGTATAATTACAAGGAAATGTACTTACATTTGGAGACGACATAGACACATCTTGGGTGAAAGGTGTTTTGTGAACCATTTATGATAAAGCAACTTCCGGACACCTGATCGAGATTCGAACCCCAAACTCTCCGTCACTGACAGTCTAGTAGCCTATATTGTTAAATTGTCACCTATTTTACAGAATATATGTTATTAGGAGGGTTGAACAAATATTAGAGAATGGAGAAAGTTACACAATGAAGGATTTAATGTCTTGAATGCATATTTAGACATATGATAAGAAAGTGACGCGTATATGTGATTACAGGAGTGTAAACAACATTTTAGTTGGGAAACCTGAAGATACAAAAGCCCTCGAAAAATTTCGACTCTTATTGCACTGGATTTCTATTTTTTAGCCTGAATCTTACTACCCTTTTGGGTTATACTCTTATACACTAATTACGCTAATAGTTTTTAGGGATTAGGAAGGCTATATTAAGAGGAAGTGTATCCACATTCACGTGGAGAGGGAGAGTGGAAAACCACTGTTGAAAAACCACCCTCAGTACACCCGTCCAAGATTCGAACCTTGATCTACCCATCTTCGGCAGTCTAGTCTACTACGAGAGTAGCACGTTAGACCACGCGGTTACTGGAGAGGGTAAGGATTGAATCCTGGTCTAATGATTACTCATTTATTACATGTATATAGTAATATATTTTATTTTCCGGCCTTTATACAGACTCATTGGGCTGCGTTTATTCTAATTTCTTCTAGATTAATTATTTAATAAGTTTTGTGACTTGTATAGAGTGGAGTGGAAAGTAGGGCCATACAAACTAAACGTCAAGCCCATATACCCTGGTCTTCGGGGAATAGAAAGGTCGGTGTTGAAATCCCAACACGAATGGTTGAAAGTGGTTTGTCTATCCCTTTATGGTTTACCATTCCTCTCTACATTAATGCTGGTACATTTCCTATAAGGGTATATCTTTTTTCCCTTCTACCTCATTAGCGTATTTAAAATAGGTATAACTCAGACGGGTAGTAAGAGAGTGAACAAAAATAAAAACTGAATCAAAACCAATAAAAGTTGTTTTGGGTTGTGTACACCCTTCTCAAAGCTCGGTCGTGTTTCAATGGAAGTCTACCCTCCCAGGCTCGCTCTCTCTCTCTCTCTCTCTGTACGTGTTATGACTCACTAGGGTTGTTAATTCATTAGAATATTCGCTACCATCACACCACACCCTTCAATACTTCAAACTCCCCCACACACACACACCCCTTCAATCCCATCCACCTTTCAATATATTTTTTTTTACTTTCTTCTTTTGATTCATTCCTCATTCGGCCCTTCTATGAATGACTTCCTAATGCTGCGAACCGGATGATCAAGAAAGGTTGGATGGGGTGTTTTCATAAAAGCAAGTAATTTCAAGATCTGTTCAGAAATTCCAATCGTTTGCGAATGATTTCTCTGTGAATGCAATTGACTGTCTAAAGTCTAAACCGTCAGTGCATTCAATTACTTCCGTTAGCCATAAGGTTAATTGCCGTTCGGTGATAAAGTTGAGACCCGCCTAGGTGGCGTAGTTGGCTAACGCGCTATTCGTGTTGAGCTAGACTGCTGAGGACGGGGAGATCGAGGTTCGAATCTCGGTCCGGGGAACTGGGGGTGGTATTTCATAAATGGTTTTCCACTCTCCCTCCACGAAAATGTGGGTTCACTTCCTCTAATTCAACCTCCCCAATTCCTGATCCACTAGAGTAATTAGTACTTAAGCGTATAATCCGAACGGGTAGTAAGACGCGGTGATAAATAATAATAATAATAATAATAAAGTTGAGGCTGTAATAATCTTTATTTTAATAACTACCCATTCGGATTATGAAGGCATACTAATTACGCTAACGTGTCAAGGATGAGGAAGCTAGCAATTAGAGGAAGTGTACCTAAGTCTGCGTGGAGGAAGAGTGGAAAACCATTTAGGAAAAATCACCCTCACATTACACCCGCCTAGAATTAGAACTCCGATCTCTTGCGAGAGTGAAGTCTTAGAACATTTGAACACTGAAGTGGGACCCGTTAAAACAAATTTTGAATTTTAAATATTTTAGCATTTGGTCATAGGGATATTATAATAAATTAAATCAGGGTTATTTAATTAATGATTAATTTTTTAAATCTCAAAAATTTGCTAAAATGGCCTTAAATATTTCGTTCAAAATGTATTAATGGGAATATTTTGACATGAAAGATTGGACTGTTTAATCTTTTTATCTTAGAACAATTTGTGTATTAGAGGTAATTATTTACTGATAACCCACTTTGAAAATTCACAATTTTCGAAAATATTTCAGCTCATAATTAGTGTATAGAAAGTGTTTCAAATGAGAGTTAACGATGTGTGACATAGTAAATGTAAATAATTTGAATAGAGCTTAAAGACGAATGATTTTTGAACATTTTGTTACAAATTACAATCTATATTATATTAGAAATCGTGTCATATTTGCAGTACCATTTATTTTTTATAAATTATTATTTAACACCACGACTTTTCAGGTTATACTCATGTTTCTTCAGTTTATACGCATATGTCTAATCACACACAATGAGTTAGGGATGGGAAAGTTTAGATTTAGAGGAAATGTACCTGTATTTGCGTTGAAGAAAGGTGTGAACCAATTTTGGAAAAATAAATTCCCCTAGGTACACTTGACTGGTATTCGAACCTTGATCGCCCTGTCTGGTTTATGGCAAGGGTGATGACTTAGACCATGAGGCCACCGAAGCTGGTATAGCTTTTATTTGTTTTGTTGTTCGCTGTGGATTTATTTTGAAAGTGTGCTCTTTTAACTATGCTTCAATTTTAATAAACGTAAATAGATGTGTTTCAGCTATCTGGTGGGAAACTATTTAGAAGCGGTCAAGTTTGAAATAGTTCTACAAATATGTTCCAATGTTATCTAGAGCTCCCTCAATTAAAACTAAAACGGCAACAGAACTATAAATTATTAATTCAATTCCATAAATGATCAAGAGAAGTACTTTGCGAAAAGGATATATGTTCTTAGCAACTTCCTTCTTTTTTAAAATAAAAAAATCCTTTATTAACTCTCTTTATAAAGTAGAAGTAATTACGACGATAAATTTGAAACCCACTAGCAATTTATTTTAAAACAGCCTGGAAATATTTCATTTCATACTTTTACTTACCCTTTTCACTTATGGGACTACTTAACCTAATTACTTAATACCCTAGAGTATTTAACTTTTAACTCTTTTAGAAATCCTCCTGCACCACTCACCCCTTTCCGGCTATTTTTCTTATTCTTCAACCCCTTTCCAATACATGAACCATCACTTTATCTAGTTCTTTCTCTTTCATCCCTTAGTGAAGTAAGGGTCACCCTAACCCTTACTTAGACTGTTATACCATTCTCTAAAATTACTATATATATATATATAGCAAATTAAATGGCTACGATTTGTATTCCTCAAGCTCCTAAGAGTTCAGCTAAAAACTTTTGAAGGGGTTGAAGAGGGTTGGGAAGGTTCGTGTGTGGTCACGATGACTATTAACATAGTAAACTACCCTTCCATGTGTGGCTTGCGCAATATAAAACTTAAAACTCACCCTCAACTTAAGAATAAGGCGGTAACTCCAATCTTAAGCCAACATTACCGACAAGAATAGACGCATGGCTAATGTAGCTTCTCTGATCCGAGTATTTAGGGTTCAATGCTGACCAGGTATTTTAGGTTGGTTTTTTTGGGGAGGGGGGGGGGAGATTGGGAGGAATAGGATGTGGGGTTTTTCATCCTCCTCTAAGGCAAATATTGATACCTTTTGATCTTCCATCCCTTTAAGGCAGTGGCGAAGCGTTAGGGTAAGTTGGGTCATGAACATTGAACACTCATAAAAGGGCACATTTAACGATGTCGAAAATGGTATTTTATGGCGTTATATAATAATGACCTTGCCTTTCTTCCCACCTTAAGTATTTTATGTTAATATATTGAGTATAATGTCATCTAAACAACAGAATAAAAAGTATTTATTTATTTTACAACCTTATAATTTAAGGGTATATTCACATACTTTTTTTAAAGATGTTCGTGAACCTAATATAATAAAGAGAGGCCTCCATTAATAGTATTACTAGTATTGTGACAACAGAATTAATAGCAACAAATTCTGGTGATGCTTGTTGACATGCGGATTAAAGTTCAGGAACATTGGGTCTAATTTACCAATGATGGGGAGGTCGTTGTTTAAATCCCGGTGAAATTTACTGAGGATGTTTTCATCCTAAATCATTTTAAGCTCTACCTTCACTAAAATATAGGTATATTTCCTCCAAATTATACCTTTTTCATCCCTAACGAAATTGTATGAATAAACTTATCTGTGTCTTGGACAGAAAGTAGGTAGCTATTAAAAAAAATTAACTAAATAATAATAGTAATAAAAATAGAAGAGTTTATAGGAAACAATAATCCAGGAAAATTCAGACACAAAAGCTCGGTCAATAACTTGTCTGCCTTGATAGCGAAGGGGTTCTTGGTTCGATTTCCAGTACGACCGATAAAATTTATAATAAATTAAACATAGGTTTCTTCTTTCACACTGATGAATTAAGGGTTGGGGGTCTGGATGTTGTGTATGATATAGATTTAAGATTGTATACAAGTCATGTGTGAATATAATAAGACGATTCTGAAATTGTATGTTAAATACCTCAAACCCACTTCAATGGCCGCATGGTTTAAGGCACTACTCCCCCATTAGACTTGACTGCCAATGATGGAGAGATCGAGGTTCAAATCTAGGTCAGGTGTACTGAAGGTCGATTTACAAAAGGTTTTCAACTATCTTCATACACAAATACGTGTATATTTCCTTTAAATATAAATATAATCTTCCTAATCTCTAAAACCACTAACGTAATTAGTACATAAGTGTATTAGCTCGAACACGTAGTAAGATGCTGTAGAAAAACAACCTAAAATAAGTTGTTAAAGACATACATGAGAACTTGAGCCCTCTTTGCTTAGCGACAAGTGAGGTAGATATACCTTACAAGTGATGGGATACAGTAGGTGGGGGTTGGGACAGCAAGGGAGAAAGGGGGGAGGGGGGAGGGAAAGCCAACGCCATTATATTTTATGACTCTCTTGAGAAAGCTTAGGAATATGGTTAGGAGTGACGTCACCATTAGTGTTCAACCCCGTTATGCTTTATTTTGTGTGTGCGGGTGGGTTGGAAGGGGGGGGGGGGTAGGAAGTTAGTAGAAGTTTCCTCTTGTTTTTTAGTCAAAGTGTATTGAAAATGTATTCGGTAAGAAACAAGTACAATGATCGTCTCAGGGAAAAAAATATGTAAAATGTAATGTTTGTATATATATATATATATATATGTTTGGTATCTGGATGAAATCTTCCATCGATCAAACCAGCCGAAATATTTTTACTACTTTTTAAATCAATTTAAAATCATATTTATTGCCATTTAAAATATCCAATAGTGTGCTTGCTTGATGCTCAAGTGTCTACTCTAATTAAAAACTTAGATGAATTAAACTAATACTATTGACTATCTAAATCAGTGAACTCTTTCCTTTGCCAACGATTAATTAGTTGGTCCGTTGACGATTCGTGATTTAATTATTCAACGACAACTTTAAAAATGTGGAGTCTGTCCTAGAAATATAAATTTTAAATTCCATTTATCTATGTAAAATGCATATTTATATTCTAATTTTAATCCCAAAATAAAAATCTTTCCCCTTTGATTATCTTTAAACTTAATATTTTTGGGCCAACTTTAGATGAATAATCATTAATTGTTTCCTTTTTTTTAGAGGGGTAAAATCGTTTGTTTAAAACTCTGGGAATCACTGATATCTGATATCGTTTCCCCTTTATATATTTGGATTAAAAATTCCTCCCCTTTGAATTTTTTTTAAATTATTACATCCTTGGTGCACCAGATTTAGTAAATTTATTTTTAGTCATTAGATTAATTTTGGTATAAAGGAGATGATTCACATTCTAAACATTTAGGTATGGTAGGTAAGAGTCTAGGACAAGAAAATAATGGCAGCCTCTTCGATAAGCACTGGAACATGCTTTTAAGTTGAAGATGTCGATAAGCACTGGAACATGCTTCGAGGTTGAAGATGTCGATAAGCACTAGAAAATGCTTTTAAGTTGAAGATGTCGATAAGCACTGGAACATGCTTCGAAGTTGAATACTTCGATAACCACTGGAACATGCTTCAAAGTAGATGTCTGTAATTGTTGGAATATACTTCATAATTAAATATTTAGACAAGCGCTGGAAGATAATATCTAGGGTATTAGTGGTTGATCGAAATATGAAGCCTTACTTTTCCCCTCTTCATCTCACGAGTATAAACAATCACTCAACTATTAATTACACCTAGACAGCATTGAATTGCATTTCAAAATTATCTTTTTCTGGTCCCCTATTACGTAGAGATATAATCATAGTTCCACGTACCTTTTTAATCTACATCCTGGCAAGAATATTCCTACAGGACATTTTCGTAAAAAGACTAAATAGCCTGTGTTGTAGCGGATTAGAAAAACAAGTTTACAAAATACTCGTAGAACAAGTTAAATAAATATATATTTCACAAAGTAGATTTTTCTTCGAATTAGTTAAGAATTTATGTATTTTTGTTTAAATGTTATATCTTTGAAACACGTTTATTAAAAATAGGTACTCCCTTATCGATTTGCTGCTACATTACAGGTAAGCAAGATCCTTAGCCTGCACTAGAACTAAAGTCACCCCGAAGTTTTGAGTCGAGTATAGCTATGAATCCGTGAGCCACCTCATTGACTTTCTCAAAACTTACCCACAGGTGTTTTTGTATGCGCTGCGGTGATACATTGTTATTATTATTTGTGATTCTTACTGGGGCTCCAGATAGTTCAGTGGTTATGTAATTTAAAAAAACACGTTTCCTCCTGGAAACCCTATTTAATTCCATACGTGACGTAATATATAGCCCTTATATACCAAATGAATTATAAACAGATATTGGCGAATGGGACCCTTAGTTTGGGATGGTAGGGATTGATAGATAAGATAAGTACTTTTCCAGTTTTTCTATCAATATTATGTTTTGGTTCAAAATTTAAAATAATACTTCTTCTGTGCCAACATATAGTTTAATTTTTTTCCCATGGTGATAACAACATTAAGTTAAATATCTGTCTGGAATTTAATGACAAATTTTTTCCTCATTGAAAAAGTTGGTCATATAATGCCGCTATGTTAATGAAAGATATTTAACAATTGTTGATACCACCGTGCGAAAAAGATTAAACTAATATGTTTCTACTTGAGAACTATCTTATTTATATCGAAAAAAAAAGTTTTTAGATAAAAACTTAAGTTTCATCAGGCGCGTACTTCTATGGACTAGCTAGAATACAGCTTACACCAATTCATTTAAAAATGGACGCAAAATACTTTTGAATCTTGTAAAGTATAAGTTATTGTTTCAAAATTTTAACACTTGCTCGTGTTTGGTTCTAAGCTAATCAAAGCTGCGATAGAGTTAAGTCAATATTATCCCGTCATAATATACGATAATTTGTTTACAAAACATAATACAATCAAAATATATTTCTTAAATAATACAACTGAGTTGTACATTACGTAACGCTGGGAGTATGCCATACACAGAACACTTACATAGACGATTGTAAAAAGTTATATTCTCCAACATTAAACTAATATTTTAGTATTCAACGTTTAAAAGTAATAAAAGGGACTATACATATATTTTGAAAATGTTTGATAAATAATTTATTTAATAATTTGCTCCGTGTTAAACATTAGTCTATATCTTTCAAGAACAACCAAAGCTTACAATTGTTCTTCCTATTTCCCATCTTTCAACTATCTTTCAAAGACTGTCCATGCTACATATTGCATTCACCGTAGGAATTGACTTCTGAAAGGTCTTTTTCCCTACCATAAATCTACTATATAGTAGGATATTGGTAGGAAAAAAGACCTTTCAGAGAATAATTCCTACCGTGAAGGAATATACCAGTTTTCCTCCACTCTACTATCTTTCAAAGACTGTCCATGCTACATATTCTTCCTACAAGTTTTCCTCCACTCTACTATCTTTCAAGGACTGTCCATGCTTCATATTGTTAGTTTTCCTCCACTCTACTATCTTTCAAGGACTGTACTTGCTTTATATAGTTAGTTTTCCTCCACTCTACTATCTTTCAAAGACTGTCCATGCTTCATATTGTTAGTTTTCCTCCACTCTACTATCTTTCAAGGACTGTCCATGCTTCATATTGTTAGTTTTCCTCCACTCTACTATCTTTCAAGGACTGTACATGCTTCATATTGTTAGGTTTCCTCCACTTTACTATCTTTCAAGGACAACCCATGCTTCATATTGTTAGTTTTCCTCCACTCTACTACCTTTCAAGGACTGTATATGCTTCATATTGTTAGTTTTCCTCCACTTTACTATATTTCAAGGACAGTAGGTGCTTTATATTGTCCCTCCTCTTTCCCATCCTGGCTGTGCTTCGTCTTACCGGGCTTCAATCCTCCACTAGCTGCGGATCCGATACACTTTCACGACAATTAACTCCCATTTACAAACACTTCCACCAGCTTGGACATGATTTATGATGGGCCCTTCTTTCGTGGAACAAGCAATTACGGTGCAACTTGAAACACATTTTTTCCTACCTATTTTTCATTTAACTCATGTGATAATAATAATAATCATGATTTCAATCACTGAGGTGTTTGTGCGGGGATTTTTGTCGAGTGAAAGGAGAAAAAAAAATCTTCCAAATTTTTTTTCCACTTGAGCAGAACAAATATATTGATAAATAATTTTATGATAGTTTTTTTTCAATCATTTTTTATATTATCTCACTGGGAATTGAAATAAATATTTTGAGCTCTAATTAACTGTGTTTTAAGTCTTACCAGCATCAACTAAAATAGTTTATTTGTAAACCAGAAATTGGTTCATAATTTTTTAATAAACATGTATTAAAAGACTAGACCCGTCCCCCTTACCCCTTCCCCCCACATTATTATTTTCAACACACATATTGAAGAATCATCATAGACTCTACCATAAAATTTGAGTTACTATCGAAATTTTTATGAGGAATACATTATTTTTTCAAAATAAAATATTTCCTATGTTACTCGCTGATAATGTAGCTTTATATTGGTGAAAGAATTTTTAAAATCGGTCCAGTAGTTTGAGTTTATCCATTACAAACAAAAAAAAACAAATAATCAAATCTTTCCTCTTTATAATATTAATAAGTGTAGAAAAGTAAAGAAAAATTAGACACAATTAATTTTATTCTGGATAATGAAATGCTACCAGATTTCAATCAGCCCTACCATGCTTATTATTCTAAATTTATGAACCAAGTGAAAGTTTTAATTATATTTTAATGATTCCTGAAACATTAAAAAAAAACGCAGGGAGAATAAATTTATAGGAAAAATAAAAGTGTTAGTAAAATTTCAAGGTAGAGTGCATGTAAGTTAAATTGAGCTACATCATCACGATTTTTAAAAATCTGCTTTAAAATGAAAAAAAAAGTAATGAATACGTCTTTATTGTTATTTTTTTTAAATACTCATGACTTTTTGAAAAAAAAAATACTATAATTCTATAGGTGTATTAACATTTTGAAGGTTGTTCTCAAAAGAAGAGTATAGAATATTTTCTTTGACGAGAAAAGGAGAAGAGGAGGTTTAAAGAATTGGTAGTACTGGTATAGAGGGAGGAGGGGGGAGGTGGATAAGAATAGTGTGGAGGGGGATATCTCGTGAAATAAAAATAATAGTGTCGATTTGAATAGGTGTTTGTAGGCTGTACGTAAAGTTCTAGACCCGAAAAACTCTGATAATTACTTGTGATGAGGTTGCAGGAATATACCATAACAAGGGGTGTTTAAAAAAACTTGTTTCTCGTATTATACAGGGAAACCAGATAAGATGGGAGGAGGGGGAAGGGGGCAGAAAGGGATTTTCAATAGCGGCAATGGAAGAAGCTTCAATAGTCCACTCGCCACTGGTGTGATGGTGAGAGCTACCAAATATGAACTAGTGTATCCATCCGCCAAACCCTGTAATCTGCAAGAATATAATTATGTCGAGTTGTCATTATTGGCAACCAAAACTTTCACAACAAACCATTTGTTTTTATTATTTATTTTTACCATTTCTTACATTATTGAAACATGAACTTATGGAAATAATCGTTTGAATGTTGCTGGGTTTGTTTCCCGGTTGTTTACTTAAAAACACATTTTAAATAATAGCTTCGAAAAGGTTGCGTTCAATTCATAAATCAAGATGGCGAGCCAAATGAAACGTGGGGGATTGATGACATCATACAAGTCTTCGGTTGTGTTCATGCGCATCTGTTTACACAATAAAAATGCCTTATTTTGAAACTAATCATTAGTATGGCTCTTTATCCAAGTTATAAAAACCAATTTTATTTATTTTGGTTACAGTTATAACAAGATAAGAGTGTGAATATAATCCTTTTTGGAATTAATATGTTATGCATTATAATATATTTTGCTACTTGCTTCGGTGGCCACAAGGCCTAAGACGTCACTCTCGTGCTAGACAATACAGCTCATTAGAGGAGATCGGGGTTCATAACCCGTTTGGGTGTAGTGAGGATGATTTTTCGTTAGTGTTGTTCCACTCTATATCCGCGCAAATATTGGTACACTTACTTTACATTCAACCTTCCTCTACTCAAACTCTTTAAGGTAATTAGTACATATATGCGTATACACCTGAACCGGTAGTAAGACGTGTTGTAATGTATATTATTATACTACGATAAAACCATACGGCTGAATCACTCACTGACATTAATATTTACCCACTTCCAGATTAACTAGAAACTTGAAATTTGGCAAACTTATAGCTTCTAGCCTTTAACTGACAGAAAAATTCAAAAAAATAATTTTTAACCACCCAAACCCACCTCGGTGGCGTAGTTGGCTAACGCGCTAGTCGTGTTGAGCTCGACTACTGAGGACGGGGATATCGAGGTTCGAATCTCGGTCGGGTGAACTGAGGGTGGTTTTTCCTAAATGGTCTTCCACTCTCCCTCGACGCAAATGCGTGTTCACTTCCTCTAATTCAACCTTCCCAATTCCTAATCCATTAGCGTAATTACTACTTAAAGCGTACAACCCGAACCGGTAGTAAGACGCGGTGCTAAATAGTAATAATAATAATAATAATAATAATAATAATAATAATGGTTGTAATAATTTAACCAAATTATGTTGTCTGTAGCCGGATTTAGGACTGACAGTTTGATTGATCGTTTAGGGGCCCTATTAAGGAAGGTTTATTAGCAGCGTTTATTAACACTGTTGAATGACATTTAGTATTACTAAGCAAATCATAATTATTTTTATTAGGTTAAAATTATTCCATGTGAGCCAATGTTTGCAATAAAGAACTTTTCTTCCGTATTAGAGAAACAAATTCTGGATTATTAATATCCCCATCGGTGGGCACATGGACTACGGTGTCAATCTCATCTAGTCAGTTTAAGATTGATGGAGAGATTGGGGTTTGAATCAAGTACAGTTTTATAGAAGGCGTATTTTTTTAATAAATGGTTTTATAATTTTCATCCATAAACAATATCGGTTTTTGATCAAATTTGATGTACACACTCGTTTGACCTTAGAAGTGTTACATAAATATACTGGTTTTGTTTTTGAGTTTAATATATTTTGACCAAAAAACGTGAAAATATTGTGAGGGTTACAAATAGTATAAGCTTACGTTTAAAAATGAATACAAGGAATTTTGATGTATCAATCCAAAATTCAGCGATACTGTTAAAATAATAATTCTGTTAAGATGAATGATACAAATTCGAATGTGATTTTTTATAATTTTTATAGAACAAAAATAACAAATTTGAGAACTTAATATATATTAATTTCATCTGAATCTAACAAAATGTGTTAAAACTATAGTCCGTTATATTTATATTATTGTTAGGGTGAGTCAAAACTATGTGTCTGAGGCAGCCTATAACAGTTATAAATAATTATTTAGTATATTTGGTTTTAGAAAGTAGCCTAAAACAAAACAAAAAAACGTTCATATACATTATTCAAAACATGCATTCTTCTTGTATAAAGGTTACAAAACATAAAATGTAAATTGAAGAAAAAACAAAACTGAAAAATATATTTACAGAGGAAGTAAAAATAATTGGTTAGTATCTAGCCAATTTTCTATATCCATTCTAAGACTAAATAAGTTAATTAATTTTTTCATTTCATAGATTGGATGGATATACCATGAACTTCCTAAACTGACTGATTATATCAGTACATGACTCATAAACTAAAATAAATGTAGAACAGGCACAACACCCAGTCCCCAGCCTTTAATTAATCACTATGAAAGGGTAAGACTCCACGGTTCAATGGTACATTTTTTGGCCATGCAAAAAATTAAACCCGGGACCCTTATCTTAATAGAAGACACGCTACCAATGGAGCTAATTCTTAAGCGATAAAAATGTGTAGCACAAATTTCTCCAGAGAGGAAGTAAACTCATCGGTCCTATGTAGATTGTATCATGTAAAAGAACCCTGGAAAGTATATGAAAATACATTTATTGATAAAATTGGTAGGCTCTTTCGCTATCGCTAATAGAAATTATAATGTTCTGATGTAATAAGTCGGTTCAGAAATGGCACCTTAAATACCCTAAATATATATATATTTAGCTGATCTGGGTGACCTGGTGGTTTAAGGGTAAGGTGTCAAACTTCTGTGCTGAGGTCCGAGGTTCAACCCTCGGTCCCGGCACAGATTTATCTGATTACGAAACCCTTCCTTCACCTCTGACAAGACATATATTAATCACAACTTGTGAATGTTGGGAATGCCAGACCTCCTCCGTGGTTCGGATCCCACGTTAAACTGTAGGTCCTCCATTTCATCTCACAATCACCCTACCATTACACATTAGCGTAAGTGCGTACAACCCTAACGGGTAGTAAGACGCGGTGCTAACGATATTAATAATTTAGCTGAGTTAAGGTGTTGGTTGTGTAGATTATTATCAATTTTATCTTAGTAGATTATATTTCTAAGTATTAGTCTATGGTGATGTTTAGATAACACTTTTAAATAGGACAGATTAGATTATTATTTTGCACCTGTCAGACTTCCTGTTTAAAATCATACATTTGTTTGTAAGTCATTTAATTTAAAAAAAAAGTATAGTGTTTGGATATCCATAGTGTAAAGTTGAATTATTTTACTCTCTTCTGAAATTTTTTTCCGTCACTTATCTTCAAGTCAACACGTCATTCTTTTCATTTTCATTCTTGAAGATAACCTACCGTCCTTGAGTAGTTACAAAGTACTGTATCATGTTTTTGAATATGATAATAACGCTAAGCGACATCCACCTTAATTAATCGTTATGATAATAAGCTTAAGTAACAAACCATGTAACTTTTATATTTAAAAAAAGAGAAGTAGATAGAAAGAGAACACAGATTTTTTTTTAAGTAGTGGAGACATCCTATTTAGAATATTAGTATTCTATGGCGTGTCAAAAAACATGAGGAAGAAAGACATGGACTTAATGATACTTTATAATTCCCAGAGTTATCTCAAATAATTAATATAGTATGTCATATAAAATAAAGGGTTTATAATTTTTATCTAGCTGGTATAATTTATATTTATATATATACATATATTTTAAAGAATCTAAAAAATTATCTTCATTTTGTGTTTAAATGGAGCGCTATTAGTTTTTATTTAACCTACGTGTTGGTATCTACAGTATGTTTTGAGAATAACGGGATAATATTTATGTTCTAGGTGTTGCAGTATGTATAATTTTCTTGTAAGATCTTCTTAATAGTTTGTTTCCGCAGCCGACAAAGGGATGATTAATTCTTATCACAAATTAAGAATGTTAAAATGTCTGATGTCTCCAACATAGGGGCGTAGATTTTTATTTTAGGTTTTGATAGTGACATAACATTATTTTCCCGATACAAATGAGGTGTTAGAGTCATCGTTTACTAGGGTTCCACTTAAGGTAGGTTTAAATAACACCTCATTCACGCCAGTTAATTCTAAACAATCAGTTTGTTTAAAATAATATATATTAAATATATGTATTGTATAGTAATGAAATATTTATTTAGAAAATGTAAAATTCAATTTTAAGTAAATTTAAGTTCGCCAAGTTGTATTAGATTGACAAGAAAAGACAATAATTAATATATAATGTAAACATAATATACATGCACCATAGTTAAAATATATTTGTAAAAATATTTGGTAATATAAATTACAATTTATGTTTCAATTTGATTAAGAATGTTCCAGAAGCCATAAGAAAATATCTAAAAATTAGGTAAATTTTAAAATAATAGATATTTGAGTCATAATTCTACTTAAAACTAGGTTGTAAATATTCAAAGGTTGATGTGACCATTTATATAGGTATTGAATATCTATCTGTTATTCTTAAGAATTAATAGATATATATTATTAAATTTGAAAAATACCAATAAAAATTGAATTTATTTCTTAGCTGTAGTTTTCTGTTCCTTGATTCATAGCTGCAAATGCTGCACGGTTATTTTGACATGTTTCGATGCATCATCGGCCTCATCCTCAGGTCTGATAAGACGCATTGTGCCTTAACCATAAATTACATCCAGTGTTTTCTTTCTTCCTCGTCAGACCTGAGGATGATGCCGATGATGCATCAAAACATGTCAAAATAACCGTGCAGAATTAGAGCTAGGAATCAAGGAACAGTGAGACACAGTTAAGAAATAAACTCAATTTTTATTTTTCAAATTTAATAACCTATAAGTCTATCAATTCTCAAGAATAATATATAAATATTAAATATATGCATGGTAACATTATCCTTTAATTTGACAAACTAATTTAAGTATAATTATGAATCAAATGTCTATTATTTTGGCATGCTCAAACTATTTATCATTATGTAATAAAAAATAATCTATTTAAAATCACTACGTCTTAAAGTATAATTTCAAAATCATTATATTTTGGATATTCTTTTGGATTAAATATGACATAGAAAGTTAAGTTGTGTCGTAATTTATTTAGTAACTTAATTTAAAACTTAATTATTAAATTTAAAAAATATAAATAATTTGAATAGTTTTGTTTTAAAGCTTTTATTTAATAAAATATTAAATCCAAGATTTTGGCTATCATTAAGTTGCGTGAATTATATACAAGCATAACTAGGATCTAAAAAAGTTTTTTTTGGTAACTAAAGAGTATAATTTATAAACATTGTATCTAACTTAATTATATTGTTTTATAAATGTTCAAATTATTGTATGTTAAATTGTATATTTCTTTATTTGATCTGCAGAAAATATTAAACTAAATAAAACAATATTTGAATTAGGTTTGATTTTGTAGGACCAACAAACTTCATTAAAATAAACATATAACTGCTGAGATTTCGTATCAAATTTCATGGCCAATGTAAATTGATTTCACATCTTTGTGTTATCATCCAAAACTAGAGTAATAACATTAAACATTTCAATGCCCACAAAGGCCAAAACTTACTGCAGTACGGAAACAATAAAGATTGTGTGTACCCAAAGCAATATTTAGAATTATTCAATACAACACACACCAAGATATCTAGTAAAAATGTAGTTTTGTCGACACATATTAGGTACATCATTAATTAGAAAGTATTCAAATGACGTGTCTGTTCCAGTTGTATATATTTGAAAATAAAAAATAGCGTTTAGCTTTAGGTTCCGATGTTAAGGATGGTACCTCTTTATATATGTATAATGTATTGCCCGTAGAACTTTTAAACTTTAACAACCGTGTTTTAAGACTTTGATGAGGGTTTTTAGTAGAGTTTACTTCTTCTTTTTTTTTTTTTTGCTCCCTTCATTTTCTTACATCTTACACTTGGTGGTATATATTTTTATGTCTCCAGGTTTTTCGACCCTAATTTGTGGAAGAGCTGCTCTGGACAAACAACGATGTTGAGTCGTTAAAAAGGAAGAGTACAAGACACACCAGAAGATGTCTTTGGAATCCTCTATCAATGTCGCCAACGCACCGCTACAAAGATGCCAACTTTAAAAAAAAATATTTCCATATCGAACATAGTTTTAAAATAAATACTGTCATATAATTTACTAACAGAATAATGTTGAACGTTTAGTTTAGTTTATTGAAAACGTTTGGTTAGCATTTTAATTGAAGATTGTGTAGAAAATAATTTACTTGTTAGTAAATAATCCATCACTCGGTCGTGTATATTATTATTAGTAAAAGTAGTATTTACTTGGTATTAGTAAATGAAAAATTTTAAAATTGTAATTTACTAGGCCTTATTTATAAATAAGTATAAATTAATTTAAAAAAGGAAAAATAGTTTAAATATTGATTTGAGAAAGTTATATATAGTAGAATACTTTCAAATGTGATATAGTTAAATATTATGTATTCATCTTAGATTAATTAAATTAGTAATCAAGAAACTATTAAGAATGTTAAGAGAATATACAGTAGCCCCATGGCTTCTTTGGTGCTGACTGACAGCTTTGAAACGTTACCAGACCAAATTATGTATACATACGCCGGACCAAATGATCTGTAAAAACATGTGTTTAGCAGCTGTCACTTCTGACGGTCAAAATTTAGGTATATACCTAAATGTTAACTGTCAGAAGTCAGCTGTGATCTGTCAGTCAGCACCAAAGAAGTCATGGGGCTACTGTACAAACTATTCATACTATAGTTGGGTAAAAAAACAAGTTGTTAAAAATAAAGTTTGAATTTTAAAATAATCTCTGAAATATGTTTAAATTTGAATGGACCGCAATGTGGCTACAAGCAATTTTATGCTGCTTTACAATACAAAAATTATGTAAAATGTCCAGTAAATATTTTATGGAAGCTAGTTATACTCTACTGAAACTATTTATATTTGATGTGATTTTTCTTATTAGAATATTTCTGTCGTTTTTCTTACAAAAATGATGAAAGTAAATAATAAAAATAGGAGATAGCTATGTTAATTAATTATTAATATTTTAAATGTAGATAAAACTTTAAAAGCAAATTGAAATCCACAAATATGATTGAAGTTAGCTTCTATAGGACCACAACCTTCGGTATTTTGTTTAATTCATATGTGGTCAAAATGTTGTATGTTCTGTTCTGATAATAATTTGATAATCAAATTTGCGTTCACATCCAATTTATTACTATCATTAGCTGAGTGTAATTATTAGCCTTCTTATTTGTTTTAACATTTTCTGTAATCAAGGAAAACCTTATTAATTTGTGGTCTTAATTTCATCGAAACAGAAACCAGCTTTTTTTTTTATCGCGTCTTAGTTACACGCATATATTATTTACAATTATAGAATAAAGATGAGGATGATAGTATTTTAGAGAATATGAACCCACATTAGCGTGGAGTTATAGTGGGGAAACTATTTAAAAAACTTATTACACACTACCGGGATTCAAACTCTGATCTTCCCCATCACCATAGATTCGTTTTGATATATGAGTGGCCTGTTGGACCATGCCACCACCAAGGAGAGTAATTTAAAAAAATAAGCAGGAATTATACTAGTTTTTAATTAGAGTCCACTAGTGGAAATCAATTCTATAAGGTTGGCTGACATTTTCTTATGGCAAAAGCAAGAAAAATAAATATTTTTTCCGATATTATCTTAGCGGATCTATGCTATCCTTAATTTGATGTGATGGCTAAAAACGTGTTACTGGAAAGATCAGTAATATATATTAAAGACAAAGGGGTCCCCCTTACTTAATACAGGTCAGGCTACTATCCTAACCCTCTAACCCTTTCACATTTTTTCCCATTTCACCCAAACACCCAACTAACCTAACCACCCTATTCGGACTCTTTTTCTTTCTTAAACATGAAAGGGGGAGGGGGCTAAGTGTGGTGGGGGGAATACATACACAAAAAACAACCATAATAAATTAAAGGGGCTGAAAAGACTATAAAGAGGAAAAAAATAAAGTTAAAACAAGGAAATAGTAAATAATTTAAAACTTGTAGGACAACGAATAGGACCACCTACAAATTCTCTCATACAGTAAAAGTATTGAAACTATTAATATTTTCTATTTCAAAATTATAAATTCTTAGGTTTGTATGTATCCCCCCCTCCCCCAAAACCAAAAAAGTGGCTCTTTGGGTTCTACAATATTGTCCGTCCTCTTTGGGCTAGTAATCTCGCTATTTGTCCATAAATTATTTAAAACATCAGAGATTAATTTAGCGATATTTGTATCAAGTACTTTGCTTGGCAGTGACGTTTCAAGATGTGATTTTCTATGTTAGTATAATTATTTTATATTTGATGAGTTTTAGAGATAGAACATAGAAAGAATAAACATAATTACTTAAGTAGCTATACGACTAGCCTTAAATGACGTAAAATGATTTTTTTTATCTTAAAATAGTTTTTTTGTAAATTCATATTTTTTAAATCACTCACAGCTCAGGCTATTTTATATGTTCACTAAATATCCTATAGGAGTCTTCCCGCTGTAATGATATTGGTTTGAATTAATCTAAATTATGTAAAAAGTCATGGATGAAGGTAATTTTTCTTTAAAGTAACGTATGTAGAGTACCCTTTTAAGATTCATCCATGAAGAAACACGCACCCCTCAGAAACCATGTGGATAGGGTTTCACCACAAAAATATATTTTTTATACCATTTTTACTGTTAAAGGAATAACTGCGTGAATTCCTGTTAAGAGGAACAAATTCGCAGTAGGGCCTATTTGGCAGAATACGCATATTTCACCAGGACTCTTTCTATTAGTTGGTCTTTACACTGTTGATGAGGGGAGAGAAAGGCAAGGGGTATGTCATATATAAGCCATTGTGCGTATGTTTAAGGGATCTCTGGGAGTCAAACATCTACACCAAGATCCCGCCCATGCACGAGTCAGCCTAACACAGTCTAAAATAACATATATTAATATCACAAGCGTGCAGTGATATAAAACATTTAATTGGAATATGTATAAGTAATTAACAGGTGTAATTTAAATAAACCGTGTGTGAATAAACTGCCATCAACAGTTCTCTTTCTTCAATTTTATTAATATACCGATTTAATTGGTGCTCGAACATAGAGCTATAGAATGCTGGTTAAACGGTATATTTTCCGCACCGTGATGATAGGCGCTCTATCACGGAGCTATAGACAACCCATACATCATCACAGCAATCTTATATCAGGGAATTAATCCGTAGTGTTACAATTGACGCCAAAAGTGCGGCTCCATTAATCCATAGTATAACCCTACATGGATATACATTAAAAAAGTTCGTGTTAGTATATGTTTATTCAAAATAGGAAGCAAGAAACTTTTTTTAAATATAAGTCAATGCTTTCAAGATGCAATAAGTAATATAAGTTTTGTACTCGTCAGCAGAATAGGGGTAGTGATACCAGAAGGTAAATTAAAGGCCACCTAGGGTGAACTGCTAATTTTCTTCCCTCTCTTTCTATTTATACATTAGAAGTGTTTAAGTTTGATAGTACCTAGACAGCTAAGGTGAATCAAGTTAAGATCCAACCTGCTTCGCTAAAAAGCTTCGAATCACCCAAGTAAGCAACGTCATTAAATTAACTCTACTTAACCCCGTTAATAATTTAAAAAATTGCTTGGACCTGGGAAGAAAATAATATCTCAATTATTGTGTGTGATGATACTCACTTTCTCTCGTCGCTAAGTATCAAATCAAGAAATAATAACCTAATTCAATTCATTAAAATTCTCAAATTAGATCAAAAGTAAACTATATTTGATAATTTGAAAAGGAATATTTTTAAAGCTCCGTTTAATATTTTAAGTTTATTAGTATTTTATGATTGGAACAATATCTAGCATTTAATGATATTTGTGCGCGAAAATTTAAATGTTAAAACCTTAAAAGTATTCTGTGTCCAATAACTAACATCAATTCACACGAGGACAGTAAATAGCAATGTATGAACAAAACAATCGTATTTTAACCGCAAGTCCTAAATAGGGAGGCGTGTTTGTGTAATGTTGTATGCTGTGAGTTGCGAATGACAAAACGAACGTCGCAAGGTTGCTATGATTATTCTGTAAGCAAATAAACTAGATGAGTGGACAACAAAACTGTTGTCAGAACTCCTTAGCGAGAAACCAGGCTGAGTTAAAATAAGCCTCTCGTGACTGACTACAGAATATCGAAGGCTGGGAGTCGCTCTGTCAAGTTTCGGGGTTATTAGGGCTAAGACGCCGGTTCATCAGTACCAGTCTCGGTGGCTGCCGCTTAAGTCCAGGGAACCAGGTCCGTGTAGGGACAACCTAGGAGTCATGGGTAAACCTCATAGCACCTCGTTTTGTCACAAGTTTCCTAATATTCTATAAGTTCTTTCATTCTAACTTCACTTTTAGAATTACCTTTATAATGGATATAGTAGTACAGTAGCCCCATGGTTTCTTTGGTGCTGACTGACAGCTCACAGCTGACAGCTAAAAGCTTTGAAAAGTTACCAGACCAAATTATGTATCCCTACGCCGAACCATATGATCTGCAAAAACATGTGTTTAGCAGCTGTCACTTCTGACTGTCAGAATTTAGGTATATACCTAAATGTTGACTTGTCAGAAGTCAGCTGTGAGCTGTCAGTCAGCACCAACGAAGCCATGGGGCCACTGTATTAATAAACCTCTTTAAAATCCAAGTCCAACGTCAATCACGAAACCACACAAATATACCCCATCCTCACAGATTTTAGACCCCACACACAAAGACACAAACCAGGGGTGGTGACAGTTTATCATTATCATTTTAACATACCCCTTTAGTAGACGATTGTACCCGTTAAAATACATGAAATAATATTTCATTCTAGGTTCACCCTACTTCTGTGTTGTGAAACAATCTTTGTAAATTATTTTATATTTAATTTCCTTTGTTAGTTCTATCAACAGGGATAATTTCCACTGTTTATTTGTTCACGCGGCCAAGTTTATGAGTTTGGTTTCGATGGTAATTCCAGGTTCTGAAAGGCGAAATATAACTCACACATGCAGGGAGGGAGTGAAAAAAAAAATAATAAAAAAAATCCACTGTGGAATGGAATTGTTGGATTATTTCATTACTATTTTTTTATCTTCTCCTCATGCTATCTCATATTATGAGAATTTATCTGATGCCTACCGGTTCGCATGCAATCACTTTCAATGAGCGCTTTAATTCATACTAGGTGTTTGAATTCACTCTGAGAAGTAAGAACGCCTTAAGTGCAATTAAAAGTAGCTCAACTAAAATATATTTGGTATCCCTATTTTTTTTCTTGTTATATGAAATATCGGGGATATTGACGTAGATAAGAATGCACCTTAAGATTATCCACGGCTGTCTTCTTTCTTGTAAATTCAGTTAGGGTTAACTAATAAACTCTCATCAATTTTAACTGAATTGTTTTTTTTATTTATTATTAAGATGAGACTTTATTGCTTCTTTGGCTAGCTAGCACCCATTCGTCCTCGCTATCTTGCCCCGTGCGTCTAGGCTGTTTGCATGCCACACAATGGAAATGACATTTTAACTTGTAGGGCGTAGATTACTTTTTTTTTCTATTTTTTTTTAAGAGTAAGAGTTCACATGCGATTATAAAAGGCGTGTTCAACGGCTGCTAAAAACTGTCCCTCTTTTATCATCGCCTGACAGTTCTAGAACATTTCAACCGTTTTAAAGTAATTAACATTTCAAAATAGTTTACTTTCCCGTATTAATTTCTTATTCTCTATGGAAAATAATCATAGATAGAGCTAATGAATCTTTAAAAAAGGGAATGCTATAAATATTTGTGTCCACACCCATTTAATCATATTAAACAATTGCAAGTGTAAAGTTATGACATTCTAGTTTATTTCAAACTCACTTCTGTGGCCACATGGTCTAAGGCGTCACTCTCCTATTAGAGAAGCCTGCAGAGGAAGAAATCTGAATTCGAATTCCAGTTGGGTGTACCAAGGTAGGTTGTGTACCTAAATTGTTTATCACTCGCCCTAAACGGAAATTCTAGTATATTTTCTCTATATTATCTATCTATCTATCTATCTATCTCATTAGTTCTACGAGTGTAACTAAAAGCTTAAAGCCCAGATTGGTATCAAGGAGTATATGTATAAGTATGGGTATGTATGGGTATAAGGAGAATGTTTAAACTTTATAAATATTTTTAATGACAGACATAGGTAGATTTTAGAAAATATATTTATTTTTTACCAAATAGCTTAACAGGATGAGAAATGAGATATTAAAAGGAATATTAAAGGCAGAGCCAGTCCAGAACAGGAAAGAGAAGGCACGACTAAGGTGGTCTGGCCATGTGAGAAGAAGAAAGAGAGAAAGGATGATCAGGAGGAGGTTGGTTATGAAGGTGGTGGATAAGAGGCTGAGAGGAAGACCAAGGGACAGATGGCTGAAAGGAGTAAGGAGGCTTAGAGGAAGACCAAGGGACAGATGGCTGAAAGGAGTAAGGAGGAGTAAGGAGGCTTAGAGGAAGACCAAGGGACAGATGGCTGAAAGGAGTGAGTAGGAGTAAGGAGGCTTAGAGGAAGACCAAGGGACAGATGGCTGAAAGGAGTAAGTAGGAGTGAGGAGGAGAGAGGAGAGGACTGGCCCGTGGTGGAGGGAGAGGTGGTAGGAGGAAAGGAGGCGGTGGAGAGGTTTATGATCTAAACAAACCCAGCTAGTGGCTGGAATCTGTTCGTGATGATACTGCTGAATGGGATAGTATTTAAATGAACGCAGTAAAATAGACACTCTTCTTTCAAACACTTTATATAGATTACTAATTAGTTGGGTTTGAAAATAATATGTAGCGCACATTACAATCGTAAAACCTTGTTTTTAAATAAAAGTAGAAGTAGCTCGTTAAAATTAACCAATTGAATCATCGTAATTATTATGGTTGAAGATGTTTAGTTGCTAACGTTTTTTCAACTTGTTGAGTTTAATCGAGGATTTAATGATTACTTATAACTACATACACAGAACACACCCATATCGGTGGACACGTGGACAAAGGCATCGCTATAGTCTAGTCTAACTAGCCTGTGACATCAAGGTCGGGGTTCGAGTTCCGTCCGGACGCACTATTGTGTTTTTACATTAGACCTTATGGTTTCTCAGTATCTATTCACATAAATATAGTTAAATTTCCTCTCACAAATGTGTCGATAGTATGAACGGACAATAAGACGTGGACCCGGTTTGGTGGCCCCATTTTCTAACGCGTTACTCTCGTGCTAGACTAGACTAGCAATGATGGGGAGAACAAGATTCAAATCTTGGCGGGGTGCAATGAGGATGTTTTTTCCCAAATGGTTTTCCAATTTTTCTCCATGCAAATGCGGTTACACTTCATATATATAACCTTCCTAATCCCTAAAATTACTATCGGAATTGGTACATAAGTGTATAAACCAAATGGGTGATAAGACGTGTTGCTAATTAAAAAACACAATAAGACGTGGTACGCAAACAAATAAGCACCTAAAAAAAATCAAGTAAAACTGCTTTTAAAAACCACCTCGTTTATAAATTAATACAAAATAGATATATTTATAAACATGCCCACATGTGCAAGGATAGTAGAAGAGAATAAATTTATTATCATTTTATTCATTGGTTTTAAAAAGATATAAATGCAACATTCCCCAAATGCGTGTAGTTTCTTATCAGCATAGCTACGATTATATTCTGTATCGACAGCAAATACTAATTTATTATCTAAATAAATTCAGCTTTACCTGACCTGCGCACAAA
The DNA here is from genome assembly GCA_902151425.1 of Timema shepardi. Lineage (NCBI taxonomy): Eukaryota > Metazoa > Arthropoda > Insecta > Phasmatodea > Timematidae > Timema > Timema shepardi. The sequence continues at coordinate 244,073 of CABFVX010000551.1, forward strand.
AAAAAACACTCATGGAACAATACAATTGTTATTTATTTTAACATAACTTCAACCCGCACCTAATACAAATGGGAACATTCCCCTCTCAGCCCTATTCCTCACTCTATCCTACCATACGCAAAAAGCTACAAAAAAAACCTCACACACAATATATTACCGCAGAAATTCCCCTGGAAACCTATATGTGCATACGTAGACATACTGTACAAGAGTATGAGGTGAAAATATAAATTAATTTCTCTCCATGTGTAAAAGAGTCATTTTCAATCTAGAAAATGCACCGGAAAGCTATTAATCAAAAGGTAGAAAAACCATTCGCCAGTAGACTAGAGGACTAGGGATGTAGGATATTAGAATGAAAAATAGTAGAAAGATACTAAGGCTATAGCTATACGTCATCTTAAATGCTTTGAAACTATAACGTTTGATAAATCGTATCGATACCGACAAATTGAAATAATACAGTTACATTTTTCTCAATGTTAATAATAAAAAATATATAAGTTATTGTTTTAAATATATTTTAAACCAACCTTCGCATTTTTTTATATATTTCCTTTTGAAAATAGTAAGGCGAAAGAGCACACATTTGCAATACGAAGCGAAACTACCTATAATTCAATACTCCTCATCACCATTACGAACACTAGCTTAGGTTGGTAACACAGCTTGAACTAAATGTCTTAAGAGCCCGTCTCACCTCACGGATAGCATCTAACCTAAGTAGATAATATATCTCAAACCAGACGTCTTAAGAGCCCGTCTCACCCCACGGATAACATCTAACCTAAGTAGATAATATATCTCAAACCAGACGTCTTAAGAGCCCATCTCACCCCACGGATAACACCTAACCTAAGTGGATAATATATCTCAAACCAGACGTCTTAAGAGCCCGTCTCACCCCACGGATAACATCTAACCTAAGTAGATAATATATCTAAAACCAGACGTCTTAAGAAGCCCGTCTCACCTCACGGATAACATCTAACCTAAGTAGATAATATATTTTTAACCAGACGTCTTAAGAGCCCGTCTCACCCCACGGATAACACCTAGCTTTGGTATAAAAAATCTGTTTGAGCCAAAACTCGCATTGTGGTACTGTTTTATATGAACAGTGGATATTGATCCCTCCATAAAAAAAAATGTTAGGTAAATCATGTTAAGAATCAGACATATTAAAATTATTAAAATCTTAGCATTCTTTTGGAGAAGTTTCCCCTTGAACTTAGAGATGATATTTTTCCTTCGTGCTCAATTTAGACAGAAAAAAAATGGTTATTACATTCAATACTACAGCAAATTCATTGAAAATAGCCAGTGTTCACGTGGTTGAAGTGTCATTCGCACACTATATTATTTTAAAATGTTAAACAAATATATTCAATTCTTGCCAAAAATATAAGGACATCCTTCAAAAGTTAATTATTGGTCTGTGTTATTAAATTTTTGCTATTATATTTCAATTATTTTTTACAATAAAATAATAATAGAAAAGCTACATTTTGGGCGGAAATTTGGCTCTTTAGCTTTAAACTTAAAAATATTATGATAATGGTGCTCAATGGTGCTCATAAAGGCTTGGATTGAACCAGTCTGTGCTGTAACGAGTTGTCTTCAGTGAAGAGAGTCGAGCTTTTTCAGAGTCAGAGTTAGTCGAACTCTCACAGAGGAATTCAACCCTGCATATGTAGCCCCTGCTGTCCATTAGGGCGGCGATGTGATAATTATATAAGGTTACATCACCTCAGAAGGCCCTGGGGAATGCAAACTCTTTGAGGGAACTATCAACAGCGCTTGTTATTGTCAAATTTGAGAAGGTATGATGCTCCCCTAACCAACCTGCTAGGAAAGAATGGGATCGCCCAAAAGGATAACGCTCCATCTCAGAATTCGAGGGTCACCAAAACCTGGCTGGAAGAACACGACATTGAGGTTTTGCCATGGCCTGAAAGGAAGTCCAGAGCTGAACCCAATAGAAAATATTTGGAACACCATGGGATGAAAACTGATGAATAATAAACCCCCAAAAGAGGAGGAACTCAAATTACATGTCCTTAGCCTGTGACGTCAGATCACGAAGGAGGAGTGTAGAAATCTATAGTAGCCCCACGGCTTCTTTGGTGCTGACTGACAGTTCACAGCTGACTTCTGACAGTCCACATTTATGTATGTACCTAAATTTTGACTGTCAGAAGTGACATCTTCTAAACACATGTTTTTGCAGAGCATATGGTTCGGCGTAGGGATACATAATTTAGTCTGGTAACTTTTCAAAGTCATCAGTTGTCAGCTGTGAGCTGTCACTCAGAACCAAAGAAACCGTGACGCTACTATAATAAGCTCCATGACAAAGCGTGTAAGAGACTGAAAACGTATTAAAGGTGTGCCAATCTACTAGAATACTCTAAAATTGTTTCCAAGCAATTAATTGTAATTTTTAGCTAATAAATACCTGATAATTTTGAGGTTATGGTTTTTTCGCAAGGTGTCCTTTTATGATAAGCCCTGTACACACGTCATTCGGTGCAAATTCAAATAATATTCCTACCAAATCACAATAAAATTTGTGCACGCATAAGGTATACTTCATTCACGGGAGGAGTTTACCTCTGAAAGGTCTTTTTTCTTACCAATATCCTACTATATAATAGATTTCTGGTAGGGAAAAAAAGTCCTTTCCCAGGTAAACTCCTACCGTGAACGAACAATAATAATCATGGAATAAACAGATAAGTCTATGGTATATCAAATCTTAGAGTTAAAACAGGACTTCGCTCTGCTCGCTCATTAACTAGTCCATTAGAAGAAAATTTTATACTAATAATCGCTAGAACCGCATCTTTCTAACCGTTCGGGTTATAAAACTTAAGTAATAATTGCGCTAATGGGTTAGGAATGGGGAAGGTTGAATATATATAGGAAGTAAGGCAGCATTTGCGTGGAAGGAGACTGTAAAACTATTTAGGAACCCCCCAGTTCACCTGACCGATATTCGAACCCCGATCTCCCCTTTCTCAGCAGTCTAGCTCAACACGTAACTAGCCCGTTTGCCAATCACGCCACCGAGGTGGGTTAGAAAAAAATAATCCTAATCTTCAAGTAGGGGGTAACATTACAAAGATGGAATAGTCATGAACTAGAAATACACTAATGATCGAATGGTCCAAGGTGTTGAACTCGCATTTTACTTGTGTTAAGATTTTAAATTAAAACTATTACGCTCGAAGATATCTCAGAAGTCGATGAAAGACCTTTCTACTTAATCGGTTTGTATTTTTTTACATAATATATTCATGTTTCAAACATATTATAGTAAGCAGTGTTTGTTATTTTTAAGAATATGTTTGACTAACATGAGGTTTTATAACACTAAAGGAAATAAATTTTGCAAAAAATGTAATACGGTAATCTATTAATATTTCATATCCATTTTTGATCGAGACCATTGTAATTTATTTATACTATATATAATTCTAGTATGTTTTTAAGTTTAAAATAAGATATAATTTTTAGAAAACTAATATTTTACATAAACTTTTTTTTTGTCTTTGTTATATTAACTGTTTGTTTCCATCTTTGTGTGAAGTACTAGTCAAATATTAATTCACTTCGAGTTAGATATTAACATATTATGTTTCATATGTTATCCTCCCATAATTATGTGTGTGATAATAATTACATTATGTTTATTTATATGGGTGTAGCAATAAAACAAACACATGTAAATTAAATCGATATAAAAATGTGTTTGTGTTTTAAAAGCATTCCCAACTATAAAACAATTTAAAGAAAAGAAAACGTGTTTGGGTTTCGAATGCCTTTATTTTATGGGGACCTGTTTTATTTTTCATTTTGTAATAATTAATTAGAAAATGTGTTAACTAAGTAAAAATATAATTGTTCTAAGGCTGTAACTCTACATACTGAACAAAATTATGATAGTTATTGAGATGCCTAGCAACATTTTTCCAGTTTGTTCATTATTCAGAATCACAATTCCAGGGTAATTATTACAATTTTTACATTTATTATAACATATATATGATAGTATAGAATAATATATATGCCCCTTATGACTATCGTCAATAATAATAATAATAATAATAATAATAATATTTAGCACCACGTCTTACTACCCGTTCGGGTTATACGCTTTAAGTACTAATTACGCTAATGGATTAGGGATTGGGAAGGTTGAATTAGAGGAAGTGAACCCGCATTTACGTGGAGGGAGAGTGGAAAACCATTTAGGAAAAACCACCCCCAGTTCACCCGACCGAGATTCGAACCTCGATTTCCCCATCCTCAGCAGTCGAGCTCAACACGACTAGCGCGTTAGCCAACTACGCCACCGAGACGGGTCTTTATCGTCAATTAATCACAGTAAAAGCTGCTTCGGTGGCCACATGGTCTAAGGCGTCACTCTCGTGTTGGACTAGACTGGCGATGACAGGGAGTCCGTGATCAATCCCAGTCGGGTGACTGATGGTGGTTTTCCCCCCAAATGGTTTTTACTCTCCCTCCACGTGAATGTGGGTACACTTTCTCTAAATTTAGCCTTCTTCATCGTTAAATCACTAGCTTAATAAGTATACAGGCGTATAACCAGAACAGGTAGTAGGACGTGGTACTAAAACAAATTACAGTAAAGAAGTAAGTTTGATGAAGGGAGATCTTAGAATAAATGTAGTCACATTTGCACACAGGGAGAGTGGGGTAAGCAATTAAAATATAAATACCCTCAGAAATTATTACGTTCCATGTGGCTCCACAAGCGTGACAAACCTTATAGACAAATTAAATTTGTAATTTAAAGTTTAAATTATATTTCAAAAGCAGCCAAATCCTTGAATTTTCGTTGTGATTATCCATATTATTAAAATGGAACCCACTTCGGTGGTCGTATGGTCTAGCGCGTTACTCTCGTGTTGGGCTGGACTGCTGAAGATGGGGAGATGCGGTTCGATCACAGTCAGGTGGTTTTGATAAATGGGATTCTATTCTCATTCCACACAAATGTGGGTGCAGTTCATTTCAATTGAACCTTCCTAATCCCTAGACCATTAGTGTAATTAGTACATAGTCGTATAATCCTAACGGAGAACAAGACGTGTTGTTAGAAATAAATAAAAATGGTAAAGTTTATTATTTCTGAGTATGGCGCGATATCTACCGCGTTTTGTAATTGGATATATAACCCTAAAATTACTGGTCGTTTACTCAAGACAGAAAAGAGAAAAAATAAGATTTTTTCAAAATTGGCTCTAACGATTTTAGCTAGATTTCATTTCTTGATAAATATTAAAAACAAAATGTATATTCTCAATTTTTCATCAAAATGACTAAGGGTTTCGATTTGATGCATAAATTCTAATGTTTTATCATAACTTAGTAACTCTTTGAGATATGAAATTACTTATCGTTGCAAATATGTAGGTATATTTGTAATAAAAATCTTTTATTTGAAACATATTTTTATGAAGCAATAATTTTCAGTCAAGAGCATATATATATATATATATAAATCGAACACTATACAGTTATTATTATTAGCACCACGTCTTACTACCCGTTCGGGTTATACGCACTTACGCTAATGTGTAATGGTAGGGTGATTGTGAGATGAAATGGAGGACTTACAGTTTAACGTGGAATCCGAACCACGGTGGAGGCCTGGCATTCCCCACATTCACAAGATCACTATACAGTTAAAATATTGCTACCTTCGAAAAATCCAATACAGGATGTTGATGGATATCAAAGTTTTATGATCCCCCTAACATTAAACATTTGTTTTTTGATATGCTATCTATCTGTGCTACACCTTAAACCTAAAATTAAGAGTAGTTTAATAAAATATGAAAAAAAATAATCTCAAAATCTGTTCTAAATATTTTGATTAAAATTCATATCTTGGCGTTGATTAAGATTATAAATAAAATAGTTATTTTCATTTTCTCATAAAAATAAAATTTAGGGTTCTTTACAGAAGCGGAAATTTCCGTATCTCCACAAATTATTGAGATAAAAAATAACTTATCGTTGCAAAATTGTAGTAGTATTAAAAATAAAAATAAACTTATTTGAGATATATATTTATAAAACCAATAGTGAGATGTTGGCAAATAGATTAATACAATTTTGTAATCTTTAGTTGTACAGAGTTACTACTTAAAGTTTCTAACACCATAATTCCCTATTACCATAGAGTAAGTAGATAAGTAAGGCTCTCAAAAAGGTTTATGTTCTTTTTCCTTTACCCTCTTAGGGGAAATATTTGTACAGCAATGATCTACCTCTATCATTTTATAATCGATAGTCAGTATCTATCTTTTTTACTGATCTAAATTTATAAATAAGTAATTTAATAACAATGCGATAACCATAAAATGTCAAAAAATAGCTCGGATTTGGTAGTGTATATTATTTCGTTTCATATATACTACGAGCATTGAGTAAATATTTCAATTTTTAAACAATGGTGTGAGAAAGTCCATGTGGAGTTCCGTAAAAAAATTATTTTTTTGCAAAAAAAAACTATTTCAAGAAAATCAATTTTCTGTTTGAAACAAAATACCAATAAAGTTATTGATATTATGTTAGCAGTAACCAACTGTTGAAATATAACGAGAGGTCTCCAAGAATTTGAATGAGCTACGGAGATCATTATAACATTCAGATTTGTTTTGTTAATCCATCACTAACCTCCTTTCTCTCCCACTTATTTAATACGTCAAAGGCACATATCTCATTTTATGTTTTATACTTTGGTAGTATCTGCAACATTGCTCGCAGTGTGGTAGAATTAAGCGTTGAGCCTTATATTATATTGTCTATATTCAGAAGTGAACAAATCCTCATTTTACTTGAACTGCTTTTTATTCAAATACAAGGAGAGTGTATGATTCGCAGGACTAGAGTATGTTTTAGCACCGTGTCTTACTACCCGTTAGAGTTATACTCATATGTACCTGTTAAGGTAATGGTTTTAGGGATTAAGTAGTTTATAATTGGTGACTTGGTGGTCTAGGGGTAAGGTGTCGGACTTCTGTGCTGGGGTTGCGGGGTTCAATCCTCGGTCTCGGCACAGATTTATCTGACTACCAAACCCTTCTTTCACCTCTGACAAGACGTGTATTAATCACAGCTTGTGAATGTGGGGGAATGGCAGGCCTCCACCGTGGTTCGGATTCCACGTTAAACTGTAGCTCCTCCATTTCATCTCACAATCACCCTACCATTACACATTAGCGTAAAGTGCGTATAACCCGAACGGGTAGTAAGATGCAGTGCTAATAATAATAATAATAATAATTTTATAATTAGAGGAAGGGCTCCCCCATTTGCGTGGAGAGAGAGTGGAAAAATCACCATCAAGTTAGTCGACTGAGATTCGAACCTCGATCTTCCAGTCATCGGCAGTCTAGTACACTGAAAGAGTAACGCCTTAGAGCATGTGGCCATCGAATCGGGTGACTAGAGTTTAAATACGGCCTTAAATAAAATATGTATATGCGTGGGTAGTAATCTAATTATGGAGCAAAATACTATATATATAATGTTACGAGCAAAGCCCAAATTCAGGTCAGATCTTGATCCGCCAGGGAAAATCGCGATATGTCCACCAGTTTCGGGTAAAGCTCGATTTATCTTGGTATTTCGGAATTTGCCCGGGAAAATTGAGATTTGACCGATCGTATTTGGTCAAATCACGATTCAACCAACAGTTTATAGAATAGGCCCTAAATTCAAATAAAAAGGTTTTGACAATACTAATTAGATTAAATTAAAGAACATTTAAAATTTAAAAACTAAGATATTATTGAATTAAATGTATCTTCTGTAAGAATGATGTTCAACCTAGTAAATTAAAATAAATTAATTAAAATAATTATAATTATGTAATAAATTTAAAAAATCACAAATGATAAATATGTTTAATGATAAACATAAAAATTAAATTATGAAAACATATTGATGGACTCACAGTTCAGTTGGTGCACGAAATAGAGGAATTACACTTTGAATGGAATTTTATGCCATTTGCTTTGCCTTTAAAATTTTTATTTGGACATTTCTGATTGCAAAAACAGTGACTGTACCTCTACTCTCCAGTATATGATTATTTTCTGCTTCCTTCTTTGAAACTTATTTCCTTATTTTGAATGTCTTCTGCTTTCAAAAATGATTTTTACAATAATTAATTACTTGATTTCTTGAGAAAAGACAGTTAACTGTACCGTTTAATGTACGTAATTTATAATAAGTGTCGTCAATCACTTCTAAAAACTAGCCCCAGAATATTTTTTGCCTTTTCGTAAGCACTGACTCATTCTATTATTATTATTATTATTATTATTATTATTATTATTATTATTTAGCACAGAGTCTTTCTACCCGTTCGGGTTATACGCTTAAGTACTAATTACGCTAATGGAATAGGAATGGGGAAGGTTGAATTTAGAGGAAGTGAACCCGAATTTACGTGGAAGGAGAATGGAAAACCATTTAGGAAAAACCACCCCCAGTTCACTCGACCGAGATTTGAACCTCGATCTACCCGTCCTCAGCAGTCGAGCTCAACACGACTAGCACGTTAGCCAACTACGCCACCGAGGCGGGTCTCATTCTAATACCAGACACAAACAGAAACATGACTGTGACGAACGTTTTTGATACTGACGTGTTCAGGGCGAACGAAAAGCACGTACGTAAAGTTTACGAATGTGTGAGATATATTTTCACTGTTAATATTACCCTTGGGATTGAATAGAGCAAGAAATCAGTAAATATAAAAACATGTTAAAAGGGTTTTATAAAAAAATATATTAATGCCATAATTTATTTGTAAGTAAAGAGAGTGCGTAATATATTAATATATTCCCATAGTAGTAGTAATAATAATATAATATACACATCCCTGATATCCATGTGCAGAAATAGGTTTTTCGAAATTTGCCCAGTGTTAAATGGCCACATCACGATTTTCCCAGTGTTGAATGGTCACATTAAGATTTTCCCAGTGTTAAATGGCCACATCACGATTTGCCCAGTGTTAAATGGCCACATCACGATTTTCCCAGTGGTGAATGGTCACATTAAGATTTTCCCAGTGTTAAATGGCCACATCACGATTTTCCCAGTGTTAAATGGCCACATCACGATTTTCCCAGTGATGAATGGTCACATTAAGATTTTCCCAGTGTTAAATGGCCACATCACGATTTGCCCAGTGTTAAATGGACATTCACGATTTACCCAGTGTTAAATGGCCAAATCGCGATTTTCCCAGCGTTAAATGGCTATATCACGATTTTCCCAGTGTTGAATGGTCACATTGAAATTTGCCCAGTGTTAAATGGCCACATCACGATTTGCCTTGTGTTGAATGGTCACATTGTGATTTACCCAGTTTTGATTGGTCACGTTGCGATTTTCCCAGTGTTAAATGGCCATATCACGATTTTCCCAGTGTTGAATGGTCACATTGCGATTTACCTAGTGTTAAATGGCCACAATGCGATTTGCCTTGTGTTGAATGGTCACATTGTGATTTTCCCAGTGTTGAATGGTCACGTTGCGATTTTCCCAGTGTTAAATGGCCATATCACGATTTTCCCAGTGTTGAATGGTCACATTGCGATTTACCCAGTGTTAAATGGCCATATAACGATTTTCCCAGTGTTGAATGGTCACATTGCGATTTACCCAGTGTTAAATGGCCACAATGCGATTTGTCCGGCCACATCCCGATACGCAATGGCAAATCGGGCTTTGCTAGAACCTGTTAGGCTCATCGAGATTGTTCCAGACAAATCGCAATTATCCCTAGTTCAGCTTTTGCCCGTCACATATATACATATCTTACTACCCATCTGAGTCATACGCATTTAAATACACTATTGGGTTGTGGATTAAGTAGTTAGGTTAGAGGAAATGTATCCACATTTGCGTAGAATGGGAGTGGGAAATCTTCGATAAATAATATTTGTACGCGCAGCTGAGACTCGAATCCCGAGCTCAACGTAGCCGGCCAACCATACGCGACAAGTGTGACGTTTATTCCACGTGCTCAGCGACGCATGTGAGTTACTATTTTTCAATTGTTTTCTAGAAGGTTTGCTTTTTTTCCCAATATAATTACAATTTAATTTTCATAGGAAGTATATATCTAAATGATAGAAAAGTTAAAGATATTGTTTCACATATTCACATGTCAGGTCATGTGATGTGTCACTATAGAGTGATACCACCAGGAATGTGTATTTTACAAATATACAAACAAAGAGGTTACTAAGTTCATGGCCTACATTATCACCCCATTCCAACAAGTTTGCGAATAAAAAAATAATTTAGTACTTAAATATACCTTTTTTTGACTAACGATAGTAAGTTATTTAAAATACTTTTCTACGTAAGAGCTAAATATTTAATTTAAAATACCAATAACAAACTCAAAAACTGTTATAAATGACCCAGAAAAGACCAAAACCAAGAAAATATTACCTGTAAATTCAAAATTACAAAGAATGACGAAATAAATGACACATATAAAATGTTTTCACTTTTCACTCCAACGGGATCATAATTAGAATTTATATACACATGAACATTGTCTATGATGTACTAAAAAAAAATTCAGCAAAATCCTGTCGCTACTAATAAAATAGTAAAATGTTGCCAATTTTGGCTGCAAAAACGTATCATGTTTGTATTCTTTAAAAGGTATTTTTCTACGAGAATTGGACTGTAGTACCAACAGTTCCAATGACAGAAAATATATGAAATAATATCCCATCGAGATGAGCACCATCGGGAACCTCTTTGAATAAAACATTAAACAAAAGGTGGTTCCACCCTCCCCCCC
>CABFVX010000551.1:255022-268955 GCA_902151425.1 Timema shepardi
CTCACGATTTGGTGTCAACTGTTGTAGAGTGAGTTTCTCATTTAGACGTTGTTTTCCAACCGAGACCAGGTCTCGATCCTCCCCTGCAGGTAGCGAACGAGACTGAGGTGTTTTTGTTTTTTTTTCGCGCCGACTACTCAGCGGGAAACTTCACGCCAGCCCTCCAATTGGCATCAAGATGACGTCATGTGGAGCATAGCGACTCCCAAACATATATGTGCAACAAGGATATATATATATATATATATATATATATATATATATATATATATATACATCCGTCTCTGTGTTCGATACGTAGAGAGAGAGAGAGAACGAATATTAGGTGAATTTACACACTTTCACAATCACTATTCTGTTGACTGCGTTGAAATTATTTATGTATATTTTTTAAGTCGAGTACTTTGAATATTTTCAACCATTTAGTTTTTTTAAATAATTATTTGAGGAAATTGACCGCCTATGTGATCTATTGGTCAGCGTTATTGAATACAAATGCAGAGTTCAATATCCGGTCGTTTCCAGTTTCCTGCAGTAGTTCTCAAACGGTGTCGACACAGACTACAGTAGCCCCATGGCTTCTTTGGTGCTGACTGACAGCTCACAGCCGACTTCTGACAGTCAACATTTAGGTATATACCTAAATTTTGGCCGTCATAAGTGACAGCTGCTAATCACATAGTTTTGCAGAGCATCTAATTCGGCGTAGGGATACGTAATTTGGTCTGGTAACTATTTAAAGTTGTCAGTCAGCACCAAAGAAGCCATGGGGCTACTGTAGTGGTGGACAAATGATGATCAAATTGAATGAAAAAAAATAGAGCACTGGCCTAGAAAACTGAGATCAATGACCTGAGGGTTCATTATACCGACCACATCACACTATCTATCCACAGAAGTTGGCACTATCTTCGTAAACAGATGGTGGCCTGTTGGTCTGTGATGGCTAGATTGTAAGATGACGCTGTGGTTTTTCTTAAGTAAACTAACGTGCACTATCTGGGCAGTATATCAGCACACAGCTTAGAGCAGGCACAACAACATTTCATCCAGACCCATAATTCATCAGTATGAAAGTGGAAACCCATATTTACTCCTTGATAGACTTTTTTCGCCTCGCTAGAAATAGAACCCGGGATCCTTAACGTAGTTGTCAGCACGTCACTCGTTGGGACTGTTGGATTTATGATAGTTAAATAATTTACTAAAACATATTTTAAATATAACTATACGTCAAGTAATGAGATCCATAGCTGTCAGTTTTTGTCAATACCTATAAAGCAACAGACCCTTAGCCAGAAGGGGGCGTGGGGGTAGTCCACAGGGCCCGTACACCCCCGAAATTTAACGAAATATAAAACAAATACAATAAAAAATATAGTATAATCTCTTTCTTGTAGATTTTACGCAGTCAGTGGCCTAATTAGCCAATCTAATGGCTCAACAACAATTGTCCAATACGTCATTGGCAAGTTACAGCGCTCAGTGAGTGTACATTGTGCATCCCATTGCCTTAACCTGGTCCTAAGTGAAGATATTTCTGTAACTTCAGTTACAATCACATTAGATATTGTTAAAGCAACAACAAAATTGTTCAGATTTAGTCAAAATAAGGATTTTTTTTATTCAACAATAGAGGTTTTGTTACCCAAAACCGTACATAGAAGTCACGTGAACAAACTAAAAAAACCAAGCCTTTACTACGATGTGAGAACTTCTCAAACAGTGGTTGAAGCAGAATATCTCTTGTGTTGTGAAAAGGTAAGAAACAATCATTTAACAACGGGAAAATCGCGATGTCGCCATTTAACACTTGGCAAATCGCGATGTCACCATTTAACACTTGGCAAATCGCGATGTCGCCATTTAACACTTGGCAAATCACGATGTCACCATTTAACACTTGGCAAATCGCGATGTCACCATTTAACACTTGGCAAGTCGCGATGTGGCCATTTAACACTGGGCAAATCGCGATGTCGCCATTTAACACTTGGCAAATCGCGATGTCGCCATTTAACACTTGGCAAATCACGATGTGGCCATTTAACACTGGGTAAATCGCGATGTCGCCATTTAACACTTGGCAAATCACGATGTGGCCATTTAACACTGGGCAAATCGCGATGTCGCCATTTAACACTTGGCAAATCACGATGTGGCCATTTAACACTGGGTAAATCGTGATATGGCTATTTAACACTGGGCAAATACCAAATGGGATTGTTTATACTATGGACGAATGCAATAAGCACTTTTATCCGTCCATCCGACATCTGTTGTGTGTCCTGGCTACTTTACCTATGTCAATGGCTCAGGTCGAGAGGTCACTTTCCTCATTGGAAAGGATTAAGACCTATTTAAGAAACTCGGATGTGCAGTAAACGATTGACTGCCATTGATGTCAATTCACTACCCATTGCCTTTCACACCTGAGGACGTTTTAGATGTCATGGCCAAGAAAAATAACAAAGGACTACTATTGTTAAAGTGATAATTAGTGGTGCATGAACACTTTTCCATACACATAGTATTATTAATAATTATTATTATTATTAGCACAACGTATTACTACCCATTTGGGTCATACGCCCTTACGCTAATGTGTAATGGTAGGGTGATTGTGATATCAAATGGAAGACCTACAGTTATATGAATATGAATTTATTGACCCCTCAAAAACTTTTCATGGTTCAATCCTCGGTACCGGCACAGATTTATCTGATTACCAAACCCTTCCTTCACCTCTGACAATTCATCTTGTGAATGTGGGGAATACCAGGCCTCCACCGTGGTTCGGATTCCACGTTAAACTGTAGGTCCTCCATTTCATCTCACAATCACCCTACCAAAACACATTAGCGTAAGTGCGTATAAACCGAACGGGTAGTAAGACGCGGTGCTAATAATAATAATACTAATAAATTTTCATTTAAAATTTCTAAAAACTTTAAAGTGAAAAATAATGGGGTTTGCAAAAAGTCAGGGTGTGGGTATATTAGTATTGAATAACACCTCCCAAAATAAAGTCCTGGCTACATGTCTGAAAGTAATAATAGTATACTATAATAATACAAATTCTGAATTCCAAAAAAGAAAAAGTATTTTTCTTAAAGATCTGCTCCAATGAGTATCTCTAGTTGTAATCTTTTGTGTGCAGAAATAAGAGATTTGAACAATGCTTTAGTCTCGCTACACGAAACCTTCTAGTCAATTATTCTGGTTCTGAACGAATTACAAACAGCGTCCTACACGTGTTTTGAAATAAGAGTTAAAGGAACGCTAGTTTAGGGCAGTGTTTACTCAGGTTTTTCTTAGCAAAAGTTTTTATTTTTTTGTCAAATATATAATAGCTTGAATATAAATATAAAGAAAGAAAATGTATTCAAATGGTAACCTCCACAGTTCTGTAATATTGGACGTGAGAAACTTTTTAAATAAAGAGGAATAACAATTAATATTAAATTCTAGGACAACCTTGACAGATATTCAATAAATATTGATATTGGTATATGAAGAAAAATGAAAATCTATATTTCTGCCTGAGTAATATTTGATTAGTTTTGACCAAAGAACTGTTTTGATATAAAAACCTTAAAAAAAAATTTGCCCTCAGCTCTTGTTACCTAGACTCCCATTTTAACACTTACAACATTAATCTTCTTCTTCTTCCTATTATTATTACTATTAATAGCACCGCTTCTTACTACCCGCTCGGGTTGTACGCACTTACGCTAATGTATAATGGTAGGGTGATTGTGAGATGAAATGAAGGACCTACAGTTTAACGTGGAATCCGAACCATGGTGGAGGCCTGGCATTCCCCACATTCACAAGATGTATTGTCAGAGGTGAAGGAAGGGTTTGGTAATCAAATAAATCTGTGCCGGGACCAAGGATTGAACCCCGGCCGCCAGCATAGAAGTCGGACACCTTACACCTAGACCGCGAGGTCACCGAAATATAATCAAAAGGAACAGAAGAAAATATCGTCTGGAATTTTTCAAGTCCAAAATTTATTTAGATCCATATTAAATAATAAAGTTTGCTTATAATTTTATTCTCTCTCTTAAAAATAACCTCTTTATTGGGCACGAGGACAAATGGCTCAGATTTAACATGTATTGACTTTTGGTAGTGTTGAGGCTTGATTTTGAATATTGATCGGGTGTACTGGGTTTTATTATTCAATGGTTTACTGAAATTTTTTCCCGTGAATGCGGGTAGACATTTTTTTCAGTAAAGAAAAGTCCTCTTATAAGAACATTACAGTAGCTTCAGTAATGATCTTATCAATTGCACTAATAAAGCAAGTTCATCTTGTATTAACCTTTTTGTTGCACCAATAAAGCAAGTTCATCTTGTATTAACCTTTTTGTTGCACCAATAAAGCAAGTTAATATTGTATTAACCCTTTTGTTGCACCAATAAAGCAAGTTCATCTTGTATTAACCTGTTCGTTGTGCCAATAAAGCAAATTCATCTTGTATTAACCTGTCCATAACACTAGTAAAGCAAATCTCACTTGTATTAACCTGTTCATTGCACCAGTAAAGCAAATCTCACTTGCATTAACCTGTTCATTGCACCAGTAAAGCAAATCTCACTTGTATTAATTAGCCTGTCCGTAGCATCAGTAAAGAAAATCTCACTTATATCAACATGTTCGTTGCGCCAATAAAGCAAGTTCATCTTGTATTAACCTGTCTGTAGCACCAGTAAATCAAATCTCACTTGTATCAACATGTTCGTTGCGCCAATAAAGCAAGTTCATCTCTTATTAACCTGTCTGTAGCACCAGTAAAGCAAATCTCACTTTTATCAACCTGTTTGTTGCGCCAATAAAGCAAGTTCATCTTGTATTAACCTGTCTGTAGCACCAGTAAAGCAAATCTCACTTGTATCAACCTGTTCGTTGCGCCAATAAAGCAAAGTCATCTTGTATTAATTAGCCTGTCCGTAACACCAGTAAAGTACTCCAGCGTGTATCATAATCCCCTCTTGCACGACGAAGACTTGTCTCTCAGAAGATGAAGAAGACGCTTTAAAATTGTGAAGCCCTCTGACAAATACTATACCACTGGTTCTCATAACTCATGGGACCTGCCCAAGTCCAGTCATTTCTGTCGGTAAGGGAGAGAAGTTCCACAGAGGCACGTTTTTTGAGTGGGGGTTGAAAGATAAATTTTATTTCTGTACACATTTATGTATAGAATACTTGACGAATACTTGACGATCAAAAAACTATTTTCAGAACCGTTAACTTTCAAATTAGTGATTAACGGAATCAATTTCAATTGAGCATTGAATTTTTTTTAAATATCTTTCACTGGAAAATAAACCCGGAAATTAAAACAGTAATTATACTTTTTACTATCTGAGCTACAGTCCGATTTTCACAGGAAGGGTTACATCTGACAGCTAGAAGAATTGCTGGTTTATCTTTAACGTGTTAACACTTCAGGTAATGTGATCCATAACTTTTACTTCTGATTATCAATAGCTAGAATATAACAATAAACCAAAATAATGAAATATTATTCATTTGGTTGAAAAAATAAATTTTCGTATTTTTCTAAGATACATTTTCTATGAAAATTGGGTCTGTAAAGTTTTGGAAAATTTGAGTAAATCTGCGGACGTTTTAAACATGGATTGATTATATTTTATAGCTTAGGCTTTCGATTATCAGTCGCGATTGCTCATAAAGCCAGGTGTTCCTATATCATAGTTTGTGTGATTAATGGGTATTATGGGAGCTTATTTCATTTCTTCGTGTGAATATTTATACAGCCCCATTAAACTCACCCAGTCTAACTAAATTATGTTATGGGGGAAGTGTAGGAAACGTTATTTAAGGGTAGCGTTTTATCAGTTTTTATAGCGGCACATATTTTTGGACAAAATATTTTTACAGTGGCATCATAGAGTTTAAATTTCTTCACATGCTGATATCAATAGTTGTTGGACATCTTTCTAGTTTTTTTCTAAAATAGTTTTACACTCTCTCTTCATGGCTGTGCGAATACACTTCCTCTAAATATAACCTTCCTCATCCTTAAATCTATTTGCTTAATTAGTACCAAAGTATGTAACCCAAACGGTCATAATGACGTGCTAAAAATATTATATACATATTAATAGGTTTCTTAGCAAGATTATTATTATTATTATTATTATTATTAGCACCGCGTCTTACTACCCGTTCGGGTTATACGCACTTACGCTAATGTGTAATGGTAGGATGATTTTGAGATGAAATGAAGGACCTACAGTTTAACGTGGAATCCGAACCACGGTGGAGGCCTGGCATTCCTCACATTCACAAGAAGTCTTGTCAGAGGTGAAGGAAGGTTTTGTTAATCAGCGAGATTAATAAAAATTTGCTTCAATAGATACTTATTTAATTTTCTCCAGATAATAATATGCACAGTTCTTGTAACCCACTCGGTGGCCACATGCTCTAACTCGTCTCTACCGCAATAGATTAGACTGACCATGATGGGGAGGTCACGGTTCGATACAAGTTGAGTGGTGAGTGGTTTTCCTAAATGGTTTCCCAAACTTTCTCCATGCAAATGTGGGTATACTTCCTCTTAATCCAACCTTCCTCATCCCTTACTCATTAGAGTAAATATTAGGCTTATATAGGCGTGTCCCCCGAACTGGTAGTAAGTCACGGTGCTAAAAAATAGTCTATTATTATTATTATTATTATTTAGCACCGCGTCTTACTACCCGTTCGGGTTACACGCTTCAAGTACTAATTGCATTAATGGATTAGGAATTAGGAAGGTTGAATTAGAGGAAGTGAATCCGCATTTGCGTGGAGGGAGAGTGGAAAACCATTTAGGAAAAACCACCCCCAGTTCACCCAACTGAGATTAGAACCTTGATCTCCCCGTCCTCAGCAGTCGAGCTCAACACGACTAGCGCGTTAGCCAACTACGCCACCGAGGCGGGTTAAAAAAAAAGTTATTGAATTTTGGTCATGGACACAATGGAGCTTTACCAGGAAATTATCTCTTCATTTAAAAATCAAAGCCACTATGCTAATGTTAAATACGCGAGGATTGTTAGAATTAATTTAAGTTAAACTTAGCCCATGTATTGAAACCATACTTTGTTTTGTTCAAAAAATAAGTTATTTAGACTTTTAAACCGGAAACATAAATAAACATGTTTTCATTTCATCTCACCTTGAGTCTCTAATGACCTGTATTAGCATCAAGGTGTAAGGCTTACAAATAAAAAATAGATATTCTTCGGAAATAATACATTTTTAATTGTTCTATTCCTTTTATTATTTATATTCCTCAAGATTTCGATGTATCTAACTCCCCCATACCTTTGGGTCCAAATGAGTTCCTTTTGAACTGTTCCCGGAAAAATGGAAAGAAAATCAAAAAGAAAGCGAGAGTGGCGTGCCATTCTAGATTCTGAAATAGCTTCCACCAAGCGGTCATCTAATTTGTTGTCTTGCCGGCAGGGGGCATCCGTACTTTTAACACGCACCATATGACGTCACAGTTACCAGAATACAATACATACCAGTTCACTTGAGTTGGTGGGTTTTTTTTCTCTTTCTTCCTAAATCGGCTACTACTCAAAACACTGAATCAAGTTTAACATTTTTACAATTTTAATCAAATACGTGTTTGCTGAATGGCGAGAATTAATATTTTACACAATTTAAAATTACCCGAAACCAACATATATATATATTTAATAAACCTTAATAAAACAATATATTTTTGTCCTTTATGAATTAGCTAAGATCTAGAACACTTGGCTCTGATATTAAATATCAAAGTTTGAAATCCAACTACGTGCTTTAATGATTGTTACCCGCCTCAGTGGCGTAGTTGGCTAACGCGCTTGTCGTGTTGAGCTCGACTGCTGAGGACGAGGAGATCGAGGTTCGAATCTCGGTCGGGTGAACCGGGGGTGGTTTTTCCTAAATGGTTTTCCACTCTCCCTCCACGCAAATGCGGGTTCCCTTACTCTAATACAACCTTCCCAATTCCTAATCCACTAGAGTAATTAGTACTTAAAGCGTATAAACCGAACGGGTAGTAAGACGCGGTGCTAAATATTATTATAAAAATAAATAATGATTGTTATTTTCATTTCATACTTCAACACCTCCAAGAATAATACCATACTTAAATAATATAACTAATTAGTCTAACATAAGGATTATTAACGGCTTATTTTAATTAGCAAATATGAAGAGGCTGTGTTTATTAAATGCAGCCGCATTAGCGTGCAAACAGAACTGGGGAAATTCAAACACACACAAAAAAAAAAGTTGAAACCCTCCTCCTATTTCACCTAACCTGTATTTTAACAGTGACCTCATTGTCATATGAGACTAACGACTCTAACATCCCACACCACTCATTTGCCACTGCGAGTAGTAAGTATACTTTAATGTGGTGAATCAGCGGATTCCAGAAAAAGGTATTTTTATTAGTGAAACTTTTTTTTTGTCAAAATAAATCAAATATTGCTCAAGTAGAAATATATAGATACATTTTCTTCACATGGTGATATCAACAGTTGTTGAATATCTCTCATGAGCATAGCAACATTGGATGAGAAACTTTTTAAATGAAGAGAAAATGTGGTCATTAAATTCCAGGACACCCTTGATAGATATTCAACAACTTTTAATATCACTATATGAAGAAAACTAAACTCTAAATTTTACTTGATAATTACTTGATTTATTTTGATCAATAAAATGTTTTGATACAAAAACTGTAAAATCATAGCCCTTAAATCACGTTCTCTACATCCCCAATTTAAAATTCCACTCTATAAAAACACAAAAACAAATGCACTATCTTCCACAAGCTTAGAGGAATGTGATTAAACAAAAGCAACTCTTCAGTTAGTTTTTCTATTATTTTTTTTACTAGGAATATGGTTTTGTGTTTGTCACCTCATTACCGTTCGAATATAAATGGTTGGCTAGAAGTAGGTCGTAACTTGAAAACACGATAGACTCCATTAGAAGTACACACCATCCCAAAAGAGAAGAAATTACCTAAACGATCTGTGCTTATCTTATCTATTGAAAGATTGTTGTAATTTTATTTATTCTTCACAGTGAGTGCACTCAAACAAACACACACACGTATATATAAAAACACATATGCAGTCAAATTTTCATAGGATGAGCCATATCTGGCAGCTAGAAAAGTTACTAGATCTACTTTCACGTATCTATACGCCAGTATATGTTATCAGCAGCCGTTACGTTTGATAGATATGATCAATAACGCTAAATCAAACTAAGAATAGATTGTTAAATATATTTTGCTGAAAAGAAAAGTTGTAGACTATTTTCTAAAAGTCCTTTCCCATTAAAATTTGAATATTCTGTATATTGTAATATAATGTGTGATGCGAGACAACTCTTTGAAATTAGATACGTCCTAGTTGTATTTATGAGTCTCATCAATACTATTATTATTATTATTATTATTATTATTATTATTATTAGCACCACGTCTTACTACCCGTTCGGGTTATACGCACTTACGCTAATGTGTAATGGTAGGGTGATTGTGAGATGAAATAAAGGAACTACAGTTTAACGTGGAATCCGAACCACGGTGGAGGCCTGGCATAGAACATTCACAAGATGTCTTGTCAGAGGTGAAGGAAGGGTTTGGTAATCAGATAAATGTATGCCGGGACCGAGGATTGAACCCCAGCCACCAGCATAGAAGTCTGACACCTTACCCCTAGACCACCAGGTCACCCATCAATACTTTAATGGCGTTGTAAGTATTGAGTGTGTTGAGGACCAATCATCTTTTAATTATATGTAGGATGGCGGGAGGGGTGAGGACAGGTAGGGAGGGGTAGCACGAATAACTGTCGCACGGAGATTTGAGGGTTTGGGGCCTTTTCACAAAGGGTGATGTAAATTTATATTTTCTCCTTCTCTAAGGTATTGTTACTTGAAGTCTTTCAGTTCATTAATCAGCTCCTTTGAGACGTTACACGTTTTCCAGGAGATGTTGTGAGGTTTTTTTTATGGTGTCACAGCACTAGAGACCATAAAAAAATGGTTGGACACAATACAGTTATTTTTAACGGGGTCACAAAATAAAATGTTAATATGATGAAGAATATTTGATTGTTTTTGAACCTTCACAACTGACATTCTTATAAGAAACATCCCAGTTTGAAGATAATTTCCTTCAAGTACAGTAGCCCCATGGCTTCTTTAGTGCTGACTGACAGCTCACAGCTGACTTCTGACAGTCAACATTTAGTTATATACCTTTAATTTTGAATGTCAGAAGGGATAGCTGCTAAACACATGTTTTTTGCAAATCATCTGGTTTGGTGTAAGGATACGTAATTTGGTCTGGTAAATTTTTAAAGCTGTGAGCTGTCAGTCATCACCAAAGAAGCCATAGGGCTACTGTTGGTGTACTAAGCTTACTCTGTCAGTATGCATTGCATCTGCTATGTGCTTCCAGTTTTTCAAAATCACTTGTGTAATTTTGCCATGATTATTGTAATTTAGGAAAAATAAAGGTAAAACATCAAATTTCCCTGCCTGACGTTAAAAATGTCTACAGACTCAACACTTGTTTTGACAATTATCTTCTTTTCCTGAAGGTTATTAATGGACGCAGCCGTTTCTCTAACAATCTTGTTAGTATTATAACTAACAATATTCCTTTCAATAAAGCATCGATTGTTGTTTACCTTGAAATGGTTGATATATAGGACTATATAGAACATTCTTTCAAAGAGATAGTCATGTAGTTAGCGTGTTATATATAGAAAATGTCTCCACCCTGAGTCTGATAGGCCATCAATTGGAGGGCGCCTGATATTTCCTAAACCTGTATGCTATTCAAATTTGTTTCAAAATAATGTTTTCAGCTATCTTGAAATGATTGTTTAAATTTATGGAATTGTAAAGGATCTACTTGTTTTTATGTGTATTTAACGTGAGATTTATAGACAAAAAATTGTATCGACAAATCACTTACAAATTAACTTAAATAGAATCAATAGGTTAGTTGAGATACTAATCGATTTTACTAGATATTCACTAAATGGAGAGGAGAACGAATTCTTGATACTTGTTATATTAATTATTAGTACAACCTTGAAACAAATTAAGGTCTAGCATTCATAGCAAATGAATAGATAAAAATATAGTAAATTTATCAAGTTGTGTCACCAAATGAAGTTACGAGAAAATGTTTCAACCAAAATCAAATTGAGACACGTAATTGGAAAAAAGTCGCTTTCCCCCACTTATATTCTTAATATGTCCATATATATTGGGACTTAATTAGCCGTATAGACTTAAATACCAATGATAATTTGCTAACGATCATTAATATTATTGAAAGCAAAAACAAAAGTAACACTTTAATATTGTTCCATATATATTATGGATAGTGAAATCAGAAACAAGCATAAAATAAACGATTAACCAATTTTACAATCCAGGCCAAACAGACTAAACTATGTAGACTTTTTATAAATATTTTAATAGTTGTTAAGTATTGGTCCATGTGGTCACCGAAGCAGTTAGTTTGAATTAAAACTGTAGTAAGCTTCAATTACGAATATCCAAGTAAAGTCTATAAGTAATAAGAGTTAGCCATTTGCTCCAGATACAAATCCAATTCCACATTTAACAATATTTGTTTATTTTTCAAATACAGATATCTAAATTGATTTAGAGCACCATAAAGCCGAGAAATACGGAATTGAGTAAAGTATGATTACATAATTTCATGCTCACAAAAGAAATCATCTAAAGGGAAATTATAAAATGTAAATATAGAGTTTCAAAATGAATGGTATTTGGGTTTTTTTTTATGGAAAAGGGAGGGGAGCCTTATGGAATGGATGGAGGGGGGAGGTGTAGGGGAGCACGGAAGTTTTTATTTTTACCCAACTGAAAGAAGAAATAATCTGGTAATCGGATCTGTAAAATTGGATCTGGTTTTTGTGTGAGTATAGGTATAGGGTGTTGGAGGGGGAGGCGAGAGGGGGTGTTATTCTAGGTCTACAGGGAGGGTTAGGCCCAATCAGAAGGGAGAATCAGAAGGATATAGGATAGCTCCGCAGGGGAAAATCCATCAGACGTAGCGAAATGTATGTGGGGAAGGTTTTACTGATATCTTTATTAGTTTGCGTATGAAGTAATAAAGTTTATACAAAGTTGCGTCCTTTTATATA
Organism: Timema shepardi; assembly: GCA_902151425.1. Taxonomy (NCBI): domain Eukaryota; kingdom Metazoa; phylum Arthropoda; class Insecta; order Phasmatodea; family Timematidae; genus Timema; species Timema shepardi. The sequence goes on from CABFVX010000551.1 coordinate 267,254, forward strand.
TGTATATGGCTATCAGCAAATGGTAATATGATTTAAGAATGGTATTTTTTTTTCTCCTCGCTAATATGAATCATGGCTATTTAGAGGATGTGGAATTTTAACCTCTCACACCCCTATTTTTTTCTTTCAAACCCTCGATGTAATAGGAACCTTCGTTTCTGTATTGGATAGTAATTATATATAATTAGTTGAGTAATCATTTTTGTAAATTTATTTCTCAGAGGTATACAATTATTTTAGAACACAGAATAACATATACCATAGTATTACTTTTATTAAATGCTGTATATATTTTTTAATTTTTCATTTAAAGTAAGGTACGTAGATCTTGGAGTCTACAACGCAGTTTTCATAGGAAGCTAGAAAATACAATATATCTACTTTCACCTATCCATACGTAAGGTCATGTGACTTTCAGCTGTAGCTAATACCAGTGAAATTATAAATTTATAGTAATACACATGATTTAAGTATATTTTATAAACTAATTTACGGATCCCGTTATCATTATTCTTTCATTATTCGTATACAAGCATTATCCATTGGCACAAAAAATAGATTTATCTATAGCATAGAAAGTTTTGATGCTATAAAATATTATTTTGCTTGTTTTTAAGAGTCATACAATTTTTAAACAATAAATATGATTACGTTTATCGTGAAAATATGAATCAACGTTGGAGATTTCCCATTATGTAAAGTATCTCATTCATTCTCATGGAACAAATAGTGACAAGATACGAATTTTAATCAAAATTGTTAAATATGATTTTGTAAGAAGAGTTTATTTTTATTTTCGGCCCAAAGTAAGCAACCCATAGCTTTAGAGTCTTATTGATATTTACATCAAATAAACTCAGAGAGATCCTATGAAAACACTATATACCAAGTTTTAGCCCAATCGGTAAAAAGGTCTATTATGCTCATGTCTTAGTATTAGTCAGATGGCAGTGAGTAAAAAAAAAACTTTTTCAAGTTAATTTAATTGGAGATTTATTCTTCTTTGTCGTTTTTCACCTTAGAGCTGGGCGGAATCTTGTTGTGTCGGCCTACACGTTGGAAATCATAATCATAGCGGTTACGTTACTTTTTTTGGGTTCTCTTTTAAGGTGCGGCAGAAGGGAGCACAAGTATTTTTACAGTTGTTATAGAATCGACCATTTTTTGGCCAAAATAAATCAAATATCTCTCCAGTAGCAACGTAGAGTTTAGTTTTTTGCTTATGCTAATATCAACAGATCTTGAATATCTTTCAAGGGAGTCCTGGAATTTTGTCGAAACTTTTTAAATAAAGAAAAAATTGTTGATGAAATTCCACAACACCTTTGTCAGATATTCAAGATTTGTTGATATTAGCATGTGCAGAAAACTAAACTCTATGTTGCTACTGGAGAGATATTTGATTTATTTTGGCCAAAAAATGTCGATTCTATAAAAACTGTAAAAATACTTGTGCTCCCTTCTGCCGCACATTATTGCCTGCACGTTGTTCACCATGGGGTTATTAATAATTACGTGTAACAGTAGTTCTACACAATTTTAATATAAGGGGTATTTTATATTGTAAATACAGTCCTTTCGACTATTTTTGATTTATTCAAATGGAATGACACTCGATCTACACTAATATTATAAAGAGGAAAGATTTGATTTTTTGTTTTTTGTTTGTAATGGATAAACTCAAAAACTACTGGACCGATTT
>CABFVX010000552.1:9900-28113 GCA_902151425.1 Timema shepardi
CCCCCCCCCCCCAATATTTTTCATCCCATTTTTTAATAAACCCGTTTGATTTAAGAGCCAATAAAATCAATCGTCGCAATGTGAGCGCCAGCTTCTAGTCCCAACTAAGAAGGCAAGTCGTCCAAATGTTACTCATTCATGCATTTGTCTGTCACATTTTGTTTGAACTGGGATTTGTAAAAAAAAAAAAAAGATTCTTGTTGAAGGATGGATGAGAGTTCTCAGTAATTGAATCCTCTTATCCTTTTGCTTTGTAGAAGGATGGAAACGAAATAAAAGGGTTTTGGTCACAATTACAGGGTGTGTATAAATGTGTGCAATTACTGTTATAGAGCTATTATATATATATATATATATATAAAGCAAAAAACGTAAATCTTCACTTTATTAGTTTGAAAATAAAAAAAAGTCGCCGTCAACTGGAAAACAAAATATTGCTGCTAAGATTATTATTTACGGCGTCTTACTACCCGTTCGGGTTATACACTTTAAGTACTAGTTACCTCTAGTGGATTAGGAATTGGGAAGGTTGAATTAGAGGAAGTGAACCCGCCTTTGCGTGGAGGGAGAGTGGAAAACCATTTAGGAAAAACCAACCCCCAGTTCACCCGACCGAGATTCGAACCTCGATTTCCCCGTCCTCAGCAGTCGAACTTTAACACGACAAGCGCGTTTGCTGCTAAGAAAGATGTTAAAAATGCACCCACACAACGAAAATATTAGTTCCCTTTCACCCGCTACGGTTGCCGCGTGGTCTAGTCGACCAGACTGGCGATGACGGGGAGATCTAGGTTCGAATCTCGGTCGGGTGTATTTAGATGGGTTTTTTTTCTAAAATTATTTTCTACTCCCCCTTCAAGTAAATGCGGATACACTTCCTTAAATATTTAAACATTTCTTTTTACAATATATTGCTTAAAGTAAGTGTTTAAAACAGCAACCGTGAATTTCGCGACAAGCCGCGTTGTGTTGCATCACGCCGCAACATCATTGGTTGTACAAGCAGCGTGAAATGTTGACGTCACATATCTCCCGTGATAAACACCAAGCGGCGTTCATTGAGACACATTTCAGGCTTATTTTGTTTTGAATAATCACGCTATTAAGAGGAATTGCATATTTTCGGACACAACCTCTATACAACAAATATGTTATTATTTCGCAAGAAAAACTCTCGATTTAGTGGATGGTATTAAAACCTTTCTCATTCTACACTAAAAAGAAAGTTTAACGTTACTGTTTATAATTGAATTCTCTCTAATATTTTAAGATATCGCTTTGATATTCTGATATCAAAGAACCTCTTTCAAAAGCGTTTATTGGTTTACAAAGTTTGTGATTGAATAAAAATTTGATTAAAGAAATTGACCTATTTACTTATTTTAGAACAGAAACAATAGCTTGAATGTATATTTATAGACAATGAATGACTTATCAATTTAAAAGAAACAAAAACTATTTATTTTTAATCATTCTGACGAAATAATTATGTAGAAAGCTAATGTATGTGCAATTAATTGTACATAGATAGAGAAGCTTGGGATATCAAAATAGTGATATTTCTGCCTTTAGCTATGAGTAAAGAATAGCCCAAAGCACTGGACAAACACTGTATAGCTCAGGGGCAGAATATTGATGCACTATGTCAAGGGTTCCGCGTTCGATCTCCGTGACCAGGTGTCCTTTTAAAATTTACTAAATTATTTTTATTTAAATTAAACATTATTTGATAGTAACAAACACAAAGTATTATGAAACCTAATTTGTTTTTATGTGAGGTTAGTTTAATGTTAAATTTAATCCGACACCTTAACTCAGTTGGTAGAACTGTAGGTAATCGGTCTAGTGAGCTTGCGTTCTAGGGTTCTGTTCCCGGCATGGCCGAAAATTTATTATTGGTGAAATGTGCTTTCACAGTGATGAATTAAGGTGCGGCAAAAGGGCGCACGAGTAATTTTTCAGTTTTTATAGCATTACATTTTTTTGGACCAAAATAAATCAAATATTTCTCCAGTAGAAACATAGAGTTTAATTTCTGCACGTTCTAATATCAACAGATCTTGAATATCTGTCAAGGGTGTCCTGGAATGATGTCAAAACATTTTAAATAAAGAGAAAATGTTTTGACAACATTCCAGGACACCCTTGACAGATATTCAGGATCTGTTGATATTAGTATTTGCAGAAAACTAAACTCTATGTTTCTACTGAAGAAATATTTGATTAATTTTTGCCAACAAATTTATATTCCATAAAAACTGAAAAATACTTGCACTCCCTCTGCCGCAACTTAAGGGTCGGTGATTGGATGTTGTGCCTGACATACAAAGCTAGGACAGGCCTAGCAAGCCGGTAGTGGGAAATGTATGGCTTGAATAAAAACTGACCCAGGCCGGAAACAGAAATGGATGAAAAGTTAAATATTAAATTGTGATATCATTGCGTGGTAGTTTTGTTTATCAGCGCGTCTTACTACCTGTTCAGATTATTTGCATATATGATAATTAATCTAATGAGGAAGGAAGCATTTTATTTTAATCTACACGCATTTGCAGGGAAGGAGTGTGGGGAAATAAAAATAGAAGAAACCCTCTTCAGTAGACCTGACTGGAATTCGAACTATTATCTCCCCATCAAGAGCAGACCAACCTAACACGAGAGTGACACCTTAGACCATTCGACCACTGAATTAGAAAACTTATACTAACGCTTACCCATTTTGAACAAGAGGAAAAAACTACTTGTAAGTAGATGATAAGATTTATTTTACAATATAAGAAGTAACTTTAGAATTAACGTAGAGATTTCATGCCTGATTCTAAACAAGAAGATTCAAATTAGAATATGACTTGTTTTTCTTATTCAAATTTTGAATATTCTATTCTTTATATAGAGGAATGCTAGTGCAGTCACTTTACAATACCACTTTAACATTCTAGATTATAATAGCCATTAGTTGGGACGTTTGGGAATTTACTAGTAAATAAAAAACTAGATTAAACAGTCAATTAAAATATCACACTCCCCTTACTACATTAAACTGTCGCGCCAAAGGAAGATATAGTTACAAAAGAGAACATCTCAAGAGCTGTGACCTTTTACCAAACTCACCCTCTTCTACCCCTTTGAAATGTCAGTGAATACTTCCCAGCCGAGCACCCTCGCACAGTGAAAGGGCTGAAAAGGTAAGAAGATATGCAGACTATATATGCCCCTATTAGTTTGTATGACGCCGCGTTGGGACTACGACATTTGACGCAGGAATTAAGAAAATACTGGTTTACGGTCTCGCCTACTAAAAGTGGTCGGCTTTGCTAGAAATATTAGCAGGTTAGTGTTTTATACCTTCTGGTTGAACATTTTAAAGATAAACGTTAGTTTGAAGATACCGAATACATGGTCGCGTAATTGATTCCCCCCTCTTTTTATCAACAACTCTAATGTACATACCTGACCCCAACCCCTCCTTAGCAACGGATGCGTGCATACAACAAACCCGTTGCTAGGGACATCTCCATACAGAAAGCCAATGAAACGTGCGGAATGGTCTGTCGTTATATTATTATTATTATTATTATTATTACTATTAGCACCGCGTCTTACTACCCGTTCGGGTTACACGCACTTACGCTAATGTGTAATGAATAGGGTGATTGTGAGATGAAATGGAGGACCTACAGTTTAACGTGGGATCCAAACCACGGTGGCGGCCTGGCATTCCTCACATTCACAAGTTGTGATTAATACACTTCTTGTCAGAGGTGAAGGAAAGGTTTGTTAATCAGATAAATCTATGCCAGGACCGAGAATTGAACCCCGGACCCCCAGCACAGAGGTCCGACACCTTACCGCTAGACCTCCAGGTCACCCACGCTGTTGTTCAAGTCAATTCTCGACGAGGCGCCGCGCCCCATGTGACTCGCACATGAATAATAAACAGGTATATATTTGTGAAGCATTATTGTAAGTCTTCAACAGGACTCTATACCGAGTTTTAAAAATATCGAGCGTCAAGTTTATCTTCCGGAAGCTTGTACAATCCTCCCACAACCAGACACCGGGCAACCCAATCTTCTTATCTAGGAGATTGGGGAGCAGGAGATTGACCCGGGGGAGGGGTCCCGCAAACCTCCCAAAGTCCTGATCGGAAGATTGAGGCGCTGACCGACAAAGATTCATAGGAGACTCTCACTCATTCCCCCTCTGAGAAAAATGTACTGAACATAACTTTAGAACCCTTTTGGGTGCCTATTTTTATTGAGGTGCTTAAAGTACCATTTCTGAAACAGCAGTGGTGGCTCGTAGTTAAAATTAGTGGGGGTGCTGCTCCAGAAAATGTATAGCCTTTGTTTTAAAATTATGTAAAAGGAAAAAAAAAAGTTTAAGAAGAAAATTTATTCAGGAATTTGATAAAAATCTTTAAAAAAAAACTTTTTTACTTATTTTAACTTAAATTGTTACACTTCAAGCTTGATCTATTCATTTAAAAATGAAATCCATTCTTCTTGTTTTAATTTGCGCAAAAAGTTCTATAATTTTCTCCTTGATTTCTGGATGACAATTGAAGACATTTTTCTACATTTAAAGTACTGCAAGCGCATTTAGTCTTTCTGTTAAATAAAAGAACCGAAAAAAAATTAGTCAAATAGAATAGCTGGAAGCAAAATAATAATCTAATTCTACACCCTTCTACAGTTTATCACATTCAAGAATATGGTACACGATTTTTAAGCACAACATACGCTGAGTAAAAAAAACTTCCTTCCGCCATCTCACCAGAGCCGGCACTGCGAGAGCAACAGTGCTATCTCTACCTGGCAGTCCCGCCTTCCTCCTCACCACCCCTCCTATGTGCGCATGCGCACAACAGTCAAACACCACGTCGCTGGCACTGTGAAGCGCACAGGTTGTATATTTTTTATAAACTGGGGGATGGCTACTGAAGTACTGACATTAATATTAAGAAATATATATTGTACCACGAAAATAAAAAAAAGAATTAAAGAAAAAAAGACTCATTATATTAAATGTTATCGATAATATCAAGTGTAAACAGGGGGTGCTGCAGTTCCGCAGTGCTTATACACGAACCGCCATGGCCGACTGTATATATCGGCACATGAATAGACTTTAATATAGAACAGATACGACACCCAGCTCCCTCCTGGCCATTAAATAATCAATGTGGAAGGGTATATATAACTTGATCAATAATACATTTTTCGCCCACGCCGGGAATCAAACCTGGGAACCTTAATTCAGTAGGCAGACACGCTACTGACTGAGTTAAGTTGTCGAAACTGTTTTAAGTTATTTTTATATTAATTCATTTTGTGTACGAGCTTGTCCTTTCTGATCGTTACATTTGACAACTCGCGGGTCTGCAGTTATTTATTTATTCAAGGTATTTAACTTGCACTCTCTTAACCAACTGATTATATCAGAAAATGAGAATTTCTATGAGCGAGAGAGAAAGGGACCACAAATTTTGCCGAGAGAAGTATTTCCACACATCTTCCAGGGTTATTTTACATGCCATAATCGATATGGGACCGACTGCTTTACTCTTCTTCCGAAGTAAGTTGTGGTAAGGATTTTTATCACTCAAGAAAAATCCTTCGACCCCAGTTGGGTTTGAACCCATGATAATACCTCAAGATCACCGAGGTTGACACTAAGCTGCAGTTAAAATGGAGGTAGTTAGTTAGTAAGTTGGCCTTTTCTGAAAAGTATAAATTGCTGGTAATTATAAAGTAGAGGTGTAAATTAATGATGCGAAATAATTCACCATGAATATTGTTGTAAAGTGAAATTAAATTTATTGTAATAGAAAGATAAAATTTAAAAAAAGCCATAAAGTTTAAAAAAGTAATTTACACTTAATTATTATTATTATTATTAGCACCGCGTCTTACTACCCGTTCGGGTTATACGCTTTTCAGTTCTAATTACTCTAATGGATTAGGAATTGGGAAGGTTGAATTAGAGGAAGTGAACCCGCATTTGCATGGGGGAAGAGTGGAAAACCATTTAGGAAAAACCACCCTCAGTTCACCCGACCGAGATTAGAACCTCGATCTCCCCGTCCTCAGCAGTCGAGCTCAACACAAACACGTTAGCCAACTACGCCACCGAGGCGGGTGGAACACTATAACAATCCTAGATAACAAGTTTTAGCCCGATCGGTGAAATGGTTTAGGCTCTAGGCCGAGGCACAGATAGACAGACAGACGGCATCGCGAAAACAACTTTTTTCGGTTTCAGGGGGTCGTGAAACGTCAACATTATTATTAGAATCTCGAGCTCGATTTTTTTTAGAGGTGTCAAGAAAAAGTAAATATCGCTTTATTTTAAAAAGAAACTTTTTTTCCTATGGGTTGGCAGAACCGAGAGTTGTTCTGCAGTTTGTCGAAATTGACTGCTACGAAAATCCCATTGAATTCTGAACCCAGCTATACCTTGCGGTGAGCACGGAAAGGGTGAAAGGGTCCAGGAAGAAAAGAGGGACGCAAGAATGCGTGGTGGAATACCTGCCATAGCGATGTAACCTCAACCTATTCACATGTGCTTAACACACACACACACACGTAGGAGGGGGACTGTATGCAAGTACTTGAAAGCTACAGTAGCACCATGGCTTCTTTGGTGCTGACTGACAGCTTTGAAAAGTTACCAGACCAGATTATGTATCCCTACGCCGAACCATATATGATCTGTAAAAACATGTCTTTATCAGCTGTCACTTCTGACAATCAAAATTTATGTATAGACCTAAATATTGACTGTCAGAAGTGAGCTGTGAGCTGTCAGTCAGCACCAAAGAAGCCACGGGGCTACTGTAGCTGTTGGATTTGCTTAGTTGTGCGTACCAGTATTGGCTTTCATTGACGTAAAAACATATCGATTAAGATAATAAGATGAGGGTGAAATAAGATATAAATTGACATGTTTTTAGCTTTGGTGAGGATGGAGGCTAAGGTAAAAACCACCAGCCTATCACAATAACTGTTCTCCTGGGTAAAGTCAGAAATGATAACCCACCTAACCTTGTTTTACTTTATTTCCCGTCTTCCTATCCATGATGGCTATCTGCCTATTTATTCTAGTGGGGTATAATTTAGAGGAAATGTATACAAGTTTGTGTAATTAAAATAAATTTGGGACCCGAGAAACGGAAAACGAAAAAAACTCCGCAAACAAGTTGCTACGCCGATCGAGCGGCCACCACATATCGGTGAAGATGGTATCAACATTTGCGGTTAGAGGGTATCATGTGGTCAGCGCAACGAACTTTCCGTCCGTTAATCTCAGTTTTCTAGACCAGAAGCGCTACTTCTGTATTCAAGTAGCTCCTAAATTGTCCTTGCGGGGCTGAATTTACACCGTTCCGGAACATAGGAACCGAAATAATATAGTCACAACCAATGTGCCATTAGCATAATTAGTATATCAGCATATAACCCGAACGGGTAGTCTGCCCCTAAGACACGGTTCTAAAAAAAAGTAGTAAAAAGTCAAACTTAACCTACAAAAAAAATTAGGAGTATATATAAGAATTATTCATAATAACGCACGCTAACATGATTTACATGAAAGTTATTAAAATTTAATTTAAAAATAAATCTAGTGTTAAAATGAAAGAAACGCATAATGCACAAGTTATTACGTCAATTTGGACAGTCGTAATTTTACTTTAGAGGTTCAATTCAAACAAAACCTTTGCTTTCAAATTATGTAAACTGGTTAATAATGGTTAAGCCCAAAGTTCAAGCCAAACAAGGCATTAATCTTCGAGGGAGCTACCCAGTCACTTATAGAGAATTTCTTGGTTCGAATACTGGTAGGGTTAGAGTCCTAAAGTTGAGTGACACTTCTAGAGAAGTTTTTGGTTCTAATCCTGGAAGGGTTAAGCTCCTTAGTCCTAAAGTTGAGTGAAGAAAACAGGTGATTTGATGTTCACTAGAATTTATAACGTAGGCGCGATTAACTCTTAGCTTGTATAACGTGCTGAAGATTTATTTTTCTATTTATGTATTTAGTAAGCAATGTTTTAAAATCTCTAGTGTGTGTTGTTGGTTCTCTAAAAATAAAACTAGAATTTTACAAGCTCCTGGGATTGAGCATACAGTTAAATACCAGTTATTACTGGTAATACACCAACGAATGTCAATACACATATTGTAAATCTATGTAATTACGGGAATGACCATATGTAAGAGACCACAATTTATTCAGTAGAGTCAGAAAGTGAGCACGTTAAATAACTCGTGTATTATTATTATTATTATTATTATTATTATTATTAGCACCACGTCTTACTACCCGTTCGGGTTATACGCACTTACACTAATGTGTAATGGTAGGGTGAATGTGAGATGAAATGAAGGACCTACAGTTTAACGTGGAATCCGAACCACGGTGGAGGCCTGGCATTCCCCACATTCACAAGATGTCTTGTCATAGGTGAAGGAAGGGTTTGGTAACCAGATAAATTTGTGCCAGGACCGAGGATTGAACCCCGGCCGCCAGCACAAAAGTCTGACACCTTACCACTAGACAACCATGTCACCCATTAACTCATGTAATAATTATAATATTTTATTGTTGAGACAATAAATAATAATATTACCAATAAACCGCATCAGTGGGGACACTTAAGTGTCAAGATCGTCTAGTATGGTTTGCTGGAGATGAGGCACTTGGGTTCAAATCAGGTCGGGTGTACTGACAAGGGTTATTCATATATGGTTTTCCACTCTCCCTCCACGCAAATATGAATGCATTTTCTTTAAAGTTATAACCTCCTCATCCTGTTTGCACTGCCATAATAATGTATGCTTAACCCAAACGTGTAAATAGAAGTGGTGAAAAAAAACACGTTTGAGTTTGTTAAACATCGTTGGAGCTCATTAGTCCAGTTGGATTGTTGTCAAAAAAAAATTATGCTATTCACAAACCTCTATTCCGATGTCTTGTTTGTGTAGACAAAAATACAAAGTCAAATATAGACCTCACCTGGGACCCTCCTTTGGCGGGGTCCGAATCCCCGACCCCTCTAGGTGGCTGACTCTGCTGATGTAAGCTCGTCTTGCTCTGGCCGGCTGTAGAGGTGGACGCCGCCGCGGGCGTCTGATGCCTACCGGACAGGATCTTCCTGCAAGCACCGCCTCCACAGCTCTCAGCCTCGCCCCCCACCGCCCCTTTGGCACCCGCCCCAGCTCCACCACTTGCCCCCATCACGTCGACTTTCCTCAATAACTCTTCGACCACCACTTTTTGGAGCGCTTCCTCCACAGACACCTTTCCTCCTTCCCCTTGCGTCTCCTTCCCACAGCACACGACGGAGGACAAGCCTGCTGAGGTACAGATGACCCCTTGGAAACCGGAGACTTCGAAAGAAGTAATCTCCCAAGGTCCTCCGAAGTCTTTATCAGAGAGTAGTTCTAGAGGCTTGAAAAGACCTACTGGGGATCTAACTAAATTCTCTTTCCGGTAGGATACCAACTTTGTGTCCTGCGGTAGAGGTTGGTTATCGTCGTCGACGGCGAAGGCTACAGACTTGGTCCTGTTGGGAGTAGTTGACCTTGGCCTAGGGGGTTGGTTAGTATCGACGGGCGAAAGAACTTTTCTAGGTTCTTTCTCCGCTGTTGATGATTCCTTAACGTTTTCTTTCTCAATTAAGTTCTCAGAATATTGCTCAACCTTCTTTGGGGGAAAAGGATTCCTATCTAAAGATAAGTATCTTCCGAATTCTTTATAAGGTATCTCCTCGGCTCGTCTGCCTTTTGAATGTTTGTTTTGGCGATCTAAAGACGAACAGTTCCTATGAAAGTTCTTCTTAGGTATCTCTCCTTCTGTTTCGGAGTACAAATGTTTTGGATGACGGTCTAGAGAGGAGTACACAATGGAAGAGCGGTTGTTCGCGCTTTCCTCAAAGTTCTTAAGGTTGCTTTCCCTTCTCTTGCTGTCCAAGGAGGATTTGTTTTTAGGTAGAGGTGGTATTGGAGGAGCTTTTTCTTCTTCGGAGCTTAATATCCTACCGAGATCGTTGTTACTGCTCGTTTTCGCGCTCTTTATGTTCAACTGCTTCGGTTTACCGTCGAAAAATGAAAAGTTCTTTAGGATGGAAGGTATGAGAGAAGATTTATCTTCCGTCGATGACTTTTTTGGGTTGTTGACCTTTTCTTTATCTATCTTCTCCTCGTCGGGGGTCTTGAGCTTGGGTTCTCCGTTAGAGAGATTCTTGGTCCTGTGATTTTCCCTGTCACTCTTATCCTTGTTGTGATCAGACGTGAGCGTCTCCTTAACCGGCGTCGCGGCGCCGTTAGTCTTGGCCGAGTCGTACTGCAGCGGAGAAAAAGCGCCCTGACGATGTCCTAGGTGCGAGTCCTCGCCGAGCATCGCGATGTTGGGCACGGGTTCAGCTAGACGGGCTAGCTGCGAGGTGGCTCCGAGGGTCCTCGCCCCCCGTGACCTGCTCACGGGGTCCGGCCTCAGGGGCAGACCACCCACTCCGTGAAACCACACGATGGAGGAATTTTAAAACGAGTTTATTATGTCTAGTGAACAATCCAAAGGATCTTTCCTCTCGGACCTACGCGCGAGATCAACTCTTGTAACGGCTTGGGTTAAGAAGAACCAGTCTGTCTAATTTAGTCGTCTTATTTTTCCTGGCGATATGCAATATTGTTTATTTATTAACTCAACATGTGTCCCTTTTAGCACATCTAGTCAGTTGTCCTTCTTTAAATGTAATCATTGTCTAGTTAATCGTTTAATACGGGTCTTATTTAAAAATAAAGGAGTCATTTTTTAATAGTAACTTTTTCCGCATGGAAACACCTTAATGTAAAGACACAAATTCTATCTATTAAAATATATGTGATTCTTTTAATAAATTATACTGTCACAAACACTGGTTGTTGTTAGTTTAAGTGGTTCAACGATCGCCAAATTTTACAACTCGAAAATTAGTTTCAATTCAAACTTTTAAATTCCCTTTCAATTTTAACAAAATGTTTTTAAACTAAATCCACAAAATATCCACATTTCCCTCCACATACTTCAGTTCTCTTCCTCCCTTGAAAAAAATGTAGCTGGACGCAACCCTTCCGAAAACAGGGAAAGAGGGAGAAGAATTTAAAAAAAGAAGAAAGAGCCACGCGAACCCTATAACCCAGGTGATTAACCCTTCGTCGAAATTAAAGGGGAGAGTTTTGTTAGTGGCTCACCCCCTAGCAAAGGCAAACACGCTAGCCACACCTCACCCCCTCCACTAACCACCCCCTCCGCACAAATTAAAACAACCTTTGTTGACGTACAGATGCGACACGCCAGAGGTCATCATCGAATTTCAAAGTCAACTTAACCCTTCCCTTAACAGGAGATTGTTACTCTCAGATTTATGTACACAGTTTGCAAGTAGTTTTGCAAATATAGGTCTTTATAGTTTATGAAAAGGTTAAAAATACCACATCGTTTATCATGGATTATGTATACAAACTATCTCTCATGAAAAGTACTATTTGTTTAATTGCACAGTTAAAACAAATGAAATCGTAACAGATTAAAACAAATCAAATGTTGTCAATTTATTTCAGAAATTGATTGATTAATTATATGAAAATTCAACCACTTAAAATTGCCTTTTAAATTCACCAAAATATTCTCGATACTTTTTATGTTTTGCGTAAACGTTAAACAAAAACTGCTTATTTCAACCACACACACACACTTCACCTTTACGGCTTGATGTTAAAAATCGTTAAGTAGCAAACCGGTGTTGCTCCCTTTGATGTTATTTTACCCCTCCACCCATGCGTCCCTCCCCTACTATCCCATTTCTAGACCTAATTTATTTCGTGCCACTATCAAAAGGTTGAAAACAAACACACACGTTTTATAGGAGCAGATATTTAACGACACCAAATTGAATCACGTTTAAAGTATATTTGTATTTATTGGCTTTATGTTCACGCTATGATAATTTCACGAACGGCGTTACATTTTAGCGTCAGTATTAATTAAAATACGTCAAGGTTAGATTTTAAGTAAGGGTAGCAAAGCTCTCCCTCATGCTACAACATTGAATACACTCCCCTTGCATTCTAGTCCGCCTGTCCGACGCTAGGTAGCAGCGTGGGGCGTCGATCGAAGATTCAACCCGCTGTTAGGGCGTCGCACTTCCCCCCCTTTCCAACTATATTCTCCGAGCCCTTTCAAACCCCTGCGCGGCGCCGCTACACCCCCGACCCTCTTTGCCCACTGTTAGTACCGTATTTTGCCGCGCAGAAAACGCCACCAGTGCCGAGACCTAACCTCAGCTGTCACCGAACAAAAGACGGGTGATGGCGCGTAAAATAGGCGGGAGAATCGGGTAGATAAAAATTTGTAATGGTTTAGTAATAAATGCAGAGTGAACGGAGGGAAAAAATTAGAGTGTGTTGATTTTTTTAAAAATATCTTTCTTCTCAAAAATTCCAACAAAAAAACTCTTAACCACGCCACTTAATTAAACTTAATCGCACTCTCAAATTATAATAATTTCTATTCAATATTAAATTAAGTCAAAAATGGCAGCATGGAAATGGTAATCGAACCTGGGACCTTTGGCTAACTAAACTACACTGGTTCGTCTCGTATCCAAGACCATCTTTAACAGGCTCGCAAAGAAAAAGGTACCAAGATCGATCCCAGGTCACCGTGTTATACGTAAGTGAATTTGATTCAGCAATCAGTACAGGTCCTGCCGACAATCATTACGTATGAATGTGTGATACACACGAGTTAAAAACTATCAACAGCTTCAAATAATTTCAATTTTAATTGAGATTTTTTTCCCCAGTCAAATGTCCTGCTCCTACACAAGAATAATATGGTAAGTTATCCGGTACATACAGTAGCCCCATGGCTTCTTTGGTGCTGACTGACAGCTCACAGTTGACAGATTTAAAAAGATGCAAGACCAGATTACGTATCCCTGCACCGAACCAAATGATCTGCAAAAACATGTGTTTAGCAGCTGTCACTTCTGATGGTCAAAATTTAGATATATACCTAAATATTGACGGTCAGAAGTCAGCTGTGAGCTGTCAGTCAGCAACAAAGAAGCCACGGGGCTACTTACTATAGTTTAAAATATATCAATTAACATTACTAAGCACAATACTTCCAAATTGTTTGCATAGGATTTATTTAATAATAAGTATTATATTTAAGTAAAAGGAATGTTTCTTCCTTCATTTATGTAAAAAGACCCCCAAAAATATCGCTATACCCCGGGATGTCCACCGTTTATTTATCTTATTGACGAAGGCTAATGAGGGTGAATTTTACGAGATTACCAACGTTGATTTAAGAAAATAATAGGAAGTTACAAAATAACAAACAAGTATACCGGTTGAGGTTGAACCCCATATTCTCTGATTAAAGGCAGTCGTTCAGATCCCCCCACTACCTCTACCCATCTATCTTTCATCACGTGTTCTTAGATTGAAAATATAATTTTAAATATACCTACAGAATTTGATATATTAAATCTTTCTAAAGAAATATAGTTCTTATTCTTTAGTAGGTGAGCGTGTAGAAGACGCAAGAAAAGGGGAGTGTTTTTGCGGTGTCTTTATTTCTTTCTTTTAACAGTAAATTTATTAATGACAACACAATCCATTAGATTGAACAAAGGACTGTAAACACAAAGAAAATCATAGCGTACATCCACCAAACTCTTGAGTTCTCGAAAGAAAAATATTACATAAGATTAGATAGTAAGTTTTTACTTTTTAGTCCATCTCAAATAATGGTACAAACTAAATTCAATAAACTTTTGCAGTTTTTAATAACAGTTGCTAATATTTAATTGAATTAATTGCATGGGGTTATCGTAAATATTTACTCCCACATTTCATTTGATCTCGGTGGTTATCCGCCCAATATTCTACATTTTACGGCCTTACGTTTCTTTCTTTATTTTCACGAAAGTGTATTTATTCTGCTTTGGAAAATGAAACTAAAATAAAAACTATTTCTTCATATCCGCTAAGAGTGGATTGTAACGAAAAGAATCTGTACCCCTGGATATGAGTCTTGACCACTGCTGCCATCTCGCCGTGCAACACTAAACTTGACATGTCCGCATGACTCGTTGGCTCGATGGGTATAAAACTGAGATGGATACTATTTCAAATGTTAGGCTGTAGAGTTGACATTTTAGAAACAGGTTAGAGCTATTTGTGATGAGCGTGTAGGGTAAACTTAACTTGAATATGCAAACCCACAGATAAATTTGTATTGAATGGGTACCAACAACAGGATAAATAAACAAATATCCTGATAAAATAAAATGTACATTTCTTATACATTCCCCACTAAAATACGACCTACCTTTCAAGATTGTAATTTTCTTCATGAGATTGACCCTCAGAGCTATTAGAGGTATAATTATTTTAACTGTAACACTAACATTAAATGGTACTTGTTCGTAAACTCATTTTGTAACTCCACATGCAATCAAATATCGTTTTTCTGTTGGGCTTAGAACCCATCGAAAATACTCTTTATGGCCAAAATATTAAGTGTAAAACCGGTTAAGGAAGAGGGAGTAAGAACTAAGTGTGGATCCATACACTGAAAAATGGTTTGGTTTAAGGCCATCGCCTACATACATAGTATTCCTGCCATCTAAATTGAGTGGTCAATATATTATAAGCGAGTTAAATTATTATTATTATTATTAGCACCGCGTCTTACTACCCGTTCGGCTTATACGCACTTACGCTAATGTGTAATGGTAAGGTGATTGTGAGATGAAATGGATGACCTACAGTTTAACGTGGGATCCGAACCACCGTGGAGACCTGGCATTCCTCACATTCACAAGATGTCTTGTCAGAGGTAAGCGAGTTAAAACCTTTACAATATAATAAAGTATAAATAAATCCTGTGACGTAAACAGGATTGTGAATAGGTGATGAGGTAGGGTGATTAAAAATTGTAAAGGGTAATCATACCCCCATCATAAACCGGCCCCATGGTGTAGTGGTCAATGCACCTGGCTAAGAGCCTAAGGTTCGATTCTCAGCTGGTGCCTTGGATATTTTGCCCGAAAGGGGAACCACCCCAACGGTCATCGGGGTTTTATTGGTTAGGTTTGAGTGTTTCCACTAGTTCCACACCCTCATACTCACTATCACCCTCATACTCACTATCACCCTCATACTCACCATCACCCTCATACTCACTATCACCCTGATATTCACTATCACCCTCATACTCACCATCACCCTCATACTCACTATCACCCTCATACTCACTATCACCCTCATACTCACCATCACCATCACCTCACCTCATCGGGACATGGAAAGAGCCTCCACGGAAAGGATGTACGATTAGTACATTCGGGCGTCCCCTGGACAACGGTACATTAGTACGGGATAATCTTTCAACTACTGGGCTTTGAACGATTGATGTACTTGTATGTTTTATTTTGCTGATGAGTTAAAAAAACTGAAATATACAACTTAAGTTGAATAGGAAAAATATAGTCTATTAATTTACAACCAAACCAGAAAACAAAAAAAGTTTCACTAGAAGATGAATGTACACGCAATTGGTTAGCAAAACCACTCGGCTAGAAGTTTGATAAATTAAATCAAGTTGTTGTACACCCTCAATGAAAGATGCAATATTAGTTTCCTCGGTCTGGCTTTTACTGAGCCCCTAATACTTCGACCCACATCTGCTTTCCCTATTTAAAAACAAAAATCCGTTCTAATCGGGACTTTAACCAATAAAATCTCTCACGCACATCGATGGGAAAGCAAGCTAGGGTCACATTTTGGCCTACGCCGTGTATACCAGAGGACGTTCGCCGTCGAACAAACGGCGCGACGTGATCGTGAAAAGCCAAGACGCGTCTTCACGCCATGTTCCCCTGATACTTGCTCTCGAGTCACCACCATGGACACTTTATTAAAACTCACGAGAAATAGTCGAATCTTTTCTATTTAAAATATGATATAAAAAGCGTTCACGAGTCAAGAAGTGGGTTCCTTCATTAACTCTCCAAGGACCAGTTCCTGAATGTCCAAATTCAGTTCCGTGAACACTTCTCTCCGCTCTCCTTTGGTTTACTTTCATGACTTTTACTCTTCCCAAAGAGGCCGGTATATTTGATACCCAACATCTACCTCACAACCCTCCACCACCCGGAAATCGAAACCTATTTTAAGGTGTGGCAGAAGGGAGCGCAAGTGTTTTTACAGTTTTTATAGAATTGCAATGTTTTTTGCCAAAATAAATCAAATATTTCTCCAGTAGCAGCATAGAGCTTAGTTTTCTGTACGTGCTAATATCAACATATCTTGAATATCTGTCAAAGGTGTCCTAGAATTTTGTCAAAACGTTTTCTCTTCGTTTAAAAGGTTTTGACCAAATTCAACGACACCCTTGACAGATATTCAAGATCTGTTGATATTACCATGGGCAGGAAACTAAACTCTATGTTGCTACTGGAGACATATTTGATTTATTTTGGCCAACAAATTTCAATTCTATAAAAACTGTAGGATTACTCGCGTTCCCTTCTACCACCCCTTAAAATGCATGAACAAAGCAAGACACTTCAGTGGCTCTCTCTTATCTCGCCGCCCCTGTCGAACCGAACTGCGGAAAGTATTAAAGTCTGAACAAGCATGTTTTTACTCCGTGTACGTTTCACGGCGAAGGCGCCGCGCCGGATTGAAATGGGCGCCGCGCTGACAGCAACGGCCGTACACGGCGTGGTTCGTTGAGTGTGAAGTCATCCATAAATATCTATGGTTATTTCTAAGCACGACGAAATGTCGTATCGTCTGAAAGAGAAAAAAAAAAAGGCGTCGACCTATCAGAGAGCAATTCCTACCGTGAATGATATAGTTAGTTAACGCTCTAGAATCTAGACCACTAAACTGTACAAAATTAATAAAAGTAGCCTATTTTAAAACATACCAAGAATGGAAAATGGACGATTCACCCAAAGTTCCAATCGGTTCTCCAAAATATTTCCCCTTCCTTATCCCGTGGTGGGTTTTTTTTTAGGGGCTAAGCAAACGCTTGCTGATGAGCAACGCTTCGAAACATGAATTTACTTTCTGGTTGCATCATCGAAAGGAGAATAAAAGATAACGAAGTTATAAACGCGATTTGTTTGCATCACTCACCGCAATCACGACCCACGAAGAGGTTGTCGGAGTTATTGATTGCGCTCTACAGATCAGCGCGTGAACAACATAAATAATGAAATATCCCCACAGTTACAGAGCGGAAGTTGTGAAACACCAAAAATACCGCCAATAAGATGTGACCCGCTTCGGTGGCCACGTTGTCTAACGCGCTGCTCTCGCAGTAGACTAGACTGCCGATGATGGGGAGCTCGAGGCTTGAATCTCGGTCCGATGTACTGAGGGTAGTTTTTCCGAAATGGTTTTACACTCTTCCTCCACGCAAATACGGGTACACTTACTATAAATCTACCTTCCTCAGCCTAAAAACCAATAGCGTAATTAGTACATAAGCGTGTGAGCCAAATGGGTAGTAAGACGTGCTGCTAAAAGCAATCTAAATGTATATTAATTATTACTTTCGCGAATCCTTTTCGAAATAGTGGTTCGGTGACCTGGTGGTCTAGGGGTAAGGTGTCAGACTTATGTGCTGGCGGCCGGGGTTCAATCCTCGATCGCAGCAGAGATTTATCTGATTACCAAACCCTTCCTTCACCTCTGACAAGACATCTTGTGAATGTGGGGAATGCCAGGCCTCCATCGTGGTTCGGATTTCACGTTAAACTGTAGGTCCTCCATTTCATCTCACAATCACCTTATCATTACACATTAGCGTAAGTGTGTATAGCCTGAACGGGTAGTAAGACGCGGTGCTAATAATAATAATAATAATAATAATAATAATAATAATAATAATAATAATAATAATAATAATTCAAGTGTAACACAAACTGATACATGTTTATCAACAGGATCTGTCCCGGTAGCTGAATTGTATTCTATCAAGTGAATTATTATTATTATTATTATCATTATTATTATTATCACCGCGTCTTACTACCCGTTCGGGTTATACGCCCTTACGCTAATGTGTAGTGGTAGGGTGATTGTGAGATGAAATGGAGGACCTACAGTTTAACGTGGGATCCGAACCACGGTGGAGGCCTGGCAT
>CABFVX010000552.1:30042-67814 GCA_902151425.1 Timema shepardi
GTTCCATACAAATATTTTTGTATATTTTTCATAAACTGGGGGATGGCTACTGAAGTACTGACATTAAGTTTAAGGAATATATATTGCACTACAAAAACAAAGAAAGAATTAAAGAAAAAAAAAGACTCATTATATTGATTGTTATCGATAATATCAAGTGTAAATATGGGGTGCTGCAGTTCCGCAGTGCCTATACACGAGCCGCCACTAGTAGGAACTTGATAAAGCAGATAAAGCAAACAAGGCTGTCGTATTAAAATGCTGGCACCGCATGAAGGGAGCAAGGGAGGGGGGGGGGGTTGCCTATCACCCTCTGTGTGCCGGAGAGTCATCGAGGTCGTACACTACGCGATAGTAGTTGTAGCGGTACTCACGAGATGGCGACAATCAGCTCCTGTTTCTGGTGCTCCTTGGCCTTTATAGATCCGCCCTCCGCCAACGCGACCTGCAGTTCTCGCTGGAGGACATTCAGCTTCTTGCGTTCAGCTTCTAGTAGTAAGCTTGTTACCTGTGTAAATACATATTATAAAATAAAATAGCCAAAGCTATTATATATGCTTTTTATTTAGGAATTCTCCATGATGATATATTCTGAAAATTGAAAAATGATACCTGGAAAGGGAATCGAACCCGGGACCTTTGGCTTAGTACGCCAATGCTCTAACCACTGAGTTATCCAGGAATCGTTCCTTGCCCAGGGTCATTCTTCACTCATATTTTAAGGCAGAGTCTATGATGGACGTAAAAGAAAAAACACATTGGTAGCCGATGATTTCCGCACGTCCATCATAGACTCTGCCTTAAAATATGAGTGAAGAATGACTCAGGGCAAGGAACGATTCCTGGTTAGCTCAGTGGTTAGAGCGTTTGCGTACTAAGCCAAAGGTCCCGGGTTCGATTCCTGTGCACAGGTGTCAATTTTCAGAATAACATGTTATAGAGTTATCACTTGATGTTCAGCTACCTTGGTGAACATATAACACTCAATTTAGGAACCTTATTTAGACAAAAAGCTGGCACCTAGCCACCCCTGTCCCTACCAACCCCCTATTTTGCTAGCTAAATAACTTATTTTCTAACTGTTTCTTGTTTTTGCTGTTTACATATATGTTCTCATTATAATAAGGCAACATTCGTTCGTTACGAGCAATGGAGAGGATTTTTATAGAATTTTCCCTCCTCTCTCCTAATGTACTGATTTTCCAGCCCGTTAAGGCGCTAATTTTTTTATCTACACATGTGTTTTTATCACCATACGAAGAAAATCTCAATAGTCTCACAGGCTTGGTTTGTGTTTTGTTCTAAGTGAGCATTTGTCCTTGACATATATATATTCTATATTCCTAAATAAATGCTCCTTACAGACAAACAAATATTTAATTGGCGTTTTTTGATTACGAAAGGGCCTTCGATGAAGTATGGCACAAACTTGTATCTATAAATTTCATGAATTATTAATACCAATTAACTATCTACGAAATATATCTTCCTCCCTTTACGACCGCAGACCTACTGTTGTCATCGTCCATATTCAGACAATTTCAACCACTCCCGAGTCCCGCCAGTCTCAGTTATTTCTCCTTCGTTCTACGAATTATATACCGCCGACACGCCTAGACCGTCGAACAACCAAATTCATAGTTTCCACTCTACAGATGACACATAATTTTCGGCGACCTATGAGACAGTATCAACACTAAACAAATTACTACAAAAACCAACCTGGCCCGTGGTGAGGTGGCCAGTGCACCCGGTTAAAAGCCTAGGGGCCTCGTGTTCGATTCCCAGCCGGTAACTTGGGTATTTGCCCCGAAAGGGGAATCACCCCAACGCTCACCATGATTTGATTAATTAAGCTTTTGTTAAGTTTAAGTATTCATATTCACTATAAACATCACCTCATCTCATCGGGACATGGAAGAACCTCCACGGAAAGAATGTACTATTGGTAGCCTACATTCGGGCGTCCCTTAGGACGGTTCTGGCTAGTATTTATACAAAATTGGGTTAAGAATGATGTGGCCCAGACGCATAATGTTATTATTTCTATATAACAAATTTATTTAAAAAAGTGTAACAGTGACTTTTAATAAATGCAGCAAAAACTGAAACTATACTCTTAGGACCAACTAAAAAATAGATTTTTATCTTGCCTAGACCCATCTCAGTGTGACACAACTGTTGAAAATCTTAAATTCGGGTTCAGTTATAAAATATCTAGGTGTAATAAACAACCAACATTTATCCTGAACTCCAAAAAAATAAATGCTGATGTTTTACGACGCTTTAATTTGATAAAAAGACTTACAGAAACAACATGGGGTCTATCTCAAATTACATTTATTTAGCACCTCGTCTTACTACCCTCTGAATACTTTAATAAAGATATACAAAACATTATATTGGCGTGTACTGATTGATATGTGACTATCTTTAATACATCAGCCCCAATTGACTTTTATCCATGCTAAAGGTCCTGTAACGACACACTATTTGCTTGGCATATTAAATATAATTAACAAGTCACGTACCACAAATCTAGGATATATTACCGATTTCCCACCAATCTGCGCCCATCTACTTAAACTCCGTACTAGCTACATTCATCGAGCAGTTGACACCCAAAAGGTGACCTGGTGGTCTAGGGGTAATGTGTCAGACTTCTGTGCTGGGGGTCCGGGGTTCAATCCTCGGTCCCGGCAAAGATGTATCTGATTACCAAACCCTTCCTTCACCTCTGACAAGACATCTTGTGAATGTGTGGAATACCAGGCCTCCACCGTGGTTCGGATCCCACGTTAAACTGTAGGTCCTCCATTTCATCTCACAATCACCCTACCATTGCACATTAGCGTAAGTGCGTATAACCAAAACGGGTAGTAAGACGCGATGTTAATAATAAACACCCAAATAAATACAATAAATATTTAAAAGGAAATATTGATCACTGAAGAAAAAAACCCACAATCGCCGTCTTCAACTTCCAGACTAGCATCTCATCAACATCTACCAAATGACAGTTACAGACGATTATCAACATTACAGCCCGGAGCCCCCATCAAATCTTACTGCTCCAACACATTATATAGAACTTTAATGACGAAACTTTGATTCCAAAAACATTACTTAATAGATTATTTCGTATAAACTTCTTTATGAAAATTTGAATATATTATTTCATCTCTACTTCTTATTATAATTTTTAAAAATCAATGTAAAAATGGGATCACTGGCTGATTGCTTATATTATTATTATTATTATTATTATTATTATTATTATTATTATTAGCACCGCGTCTTACTACCCATCCGGGTTGTACGCACTTACGCTAATGTGTTATGGTAGGGTGATTTTGAGATGAAATGAAGGTCCTACAGTTTAACGTGGAATCCGAACCACGGTGGGGACCTGAATGCTTATAGCCTGAACAGATAGTAGGACGCAGTGCTAAGAAAAGAAAAAAGCTGAATAAATTGCGTAACCTTTCATTGGCCCGTTTAACTCACTTTTGAGGTAATAATGAAATTGCTGTGTTAGTTTAAAAAAAATTATGGAAAGAGCGGGCCTTCTCTCAAGCACGCACGACTATCTCTGGAGGTCGGGGTTCGATTCAAACGGGATCTTCCAGAAATATGCGGTAGTAATATTTGTCATCCTCTCTCCAGATGAATGTGGATGTAGTTTCTTAAAATATTAAGACTCATTATTCTACCTCAGGATAGGTGGTTAAAGCAATTTATTACCATTAAATGGAATAATTTTAAAATATCTTGACATATTTGTATTGTATACTGACCTCTAACTGAACGCCAAACAAGTCCCTGGATCTGTCTGGTTTCCGGGGTTTTTCCTTGGGCACCTCCCCCTCCCCCTCCATGGCGGGGTGCATAGAGGAACACCTGAAACAAGATACAATCTCTTACGTCATAAAGGTAGGCAGCTTCTGTATTCCACAGCTAATAAACACTACCGTCTAGTGGTTGTGAATCGGCTGGATGAACATAAACAGAATGTTACGTGACCATTTTTTTTCTCTCGTTTATTTTGTGTAGTTAACGTGCACTTTCTGAACCGACTAATTATATCAGCACACGACTTATAAACCAACTTAAATCTAGAACAGACACAACATCCAGTCCCCGACAGTTAATATTATTATTATTATTATTATTAGCACCACGTCTTACTACCCGTTCGGGTTGTACGCACTTACGCTAATGTGTAATGGTAGGGTGATTTTGAGATGAAATGGAGGACCTACAGTTTAACGTGGGATCCGAACCACGGTGGAGGCCTGGAATTCTACTCATTCACATGATGTCTTGTCAGAGGTGAAGGAAGGGTTTGGTAATCAGATAAATCTATGCCGGGACCGAAGATTGAACCCCGGCCGCCAGCACAGAAGTCCGACACCTTAACCCTAGACCAACAGGTCACCCCTGACAGTTAAATCATCACAATGAAAGAATAAAATCACGTTTCTCCAGTGATAAATTGTTCTGTTACACCGGGAATCGATTCCGGGACCCTTAACTCAGCAGTCAGACACGCTACCGACTGAGCTAAGATGTCAGACTTACATGACTAAACAAATATATTAGGGTGGGAGTGTAGGGAATGCGAGTTAAGGGTAGTATTTTTGTAGCTTTTATATCAATATTTTATCAAAATTAATCAAATTATTCTCCAGTGAAAAACAGAGTTTAATTTTCTTCACATGTTGATATCAACAGTTGTTGAATATCTGTCAAAGGTGTCTCTTAATTTAAGAAGTGTGTCATCTAATGCCGCCATGCTCATGACAGATATTAGAGGAACTGTTGATAACATCATGTGAAGAAAATTAAGCTTTATGTTTCTACCGGAGCAATATTTGATTAATTTTGGCCGAATAAATGCTTTGCTATAGAAGTGCAGAAACACTGCCCTTAACTAGCGATCCCATCACTCTCACCTTAAACATGTTTCACGCATAAAGTAAATAGAAGAGTTTTTTGTTGAAAATTCTTAACCAATACCTAAAAAAATAAATTTCTAAGCATAAGTAGACTTTTGCATATTACAGATAAAGTGATAACTGATACGCTATAAACGATATTGTTAAATGGTGGACTGTGAGTATTTCGAGAGAACTAAACTTATTTCCGACGAAGTAGCCGACTTGGTGAGGCAAGACGCAGTTGACCCGGTAGACATGACGACACATCTTGATAGAATGAGTGATGAGTGACGAGAGACCTGTCCCCTATTTCACTGTCACGAGTATTATGTATGTCTCTAGGTAGACGAACTCTACATGATGCGACTGTAAGGGTCCTGGGTTATACTACCGGTCGACACACAGCATGATAATATCAGAGTTAGGCTAGCGGTCAGTACTCCAGACTCTTGAGCCGGCTGGCTGGATGCACAAGGATATACATCTTCTTTCAAAGCAAAGCTATTCCTAAGTCACCTTCTGCCTCCTGTTATTTCAGATTACAATATTTATTTTATTGATAATCAGTACTTGCACAATGACATGAGGATAAGAAACATTATTTACTACCCGCTTCGGTGGCCGCGTGGTCTAACGCGCTACTCTCGTGTTAGACTTGCCTGCTAATGATGGGGAGATCGGAGTTTGATCCTGATCGGGTTCACCGACGGTGATTTTCCTAAATGATTTTTTTCACAATCCTTCTACGCAAATGTGGGTGCACTTTCTCTCAACTAAACCCCCCTAGTCCCCAAACCATTAGTGGAATTAGTATATAGGCGTATAACGCGAACTGTAACATGGCGCGATGCTAAAAAAAAAAGCTTGTTTTTTCATGACTGCCCTCATCACGGAACTAAATACAACTTTGTATTGTAACTCTCTTTGATCTTCGGGGGCTCCACCCCCAAACCCTCCGTGGGTTCTTTTTTCAAGTGGATGCAAACTAATGTTATTCCAAAGCCGTTTTTAGATAAGTCTTACCGTTTAGCCACAAGAGACCTCCAAAGAAAGGTCCGCACCGACTTTAAAGCTGCTCCGACATTTTGATTTTTTTTCGGGGGTTAAGAATTAAATTTTTTTAACTTTTTAAAAATTTTCCGTCGGTTACAGGCTAGACACTATAAGTTTACCAAATTTCAAGTTTCTATCTCACCTGGAAGTGGGTAAACATTAATGTCAGTGAGTGAGTCAGCCGTGTGGCTTTATAGCAGTATAATAAAAGGTTATGTAAGTCTTGCAAGGCGATCCTTTCAACTTTAATTTATTTGATTTGTTAACACGTATGACAGGGCTATTAGCTCCTGGGACTAATAGTATTTTTTACAACACGCACCCTACCAGCTTGCCCCTTTGCTTTTCTGAACTAGACACAATTTGAAATGACGGGACCAAAACTTAAATATATATACTTGTGAACAAATCAAGTTTTTCGGATGGTTATCATTCCTGAATTTTACCCGGGAGGACATAGTTAGATCCCAACCAGGTACAATGTGTAGTGGTTTCTTCATCTGTGTTTTAATACTCGGCTGAATGATGAAATTCTTTTTCCCTAAATGTAAACATAGATTGCATCAATAAAGCACTCGGTCTAGATTCGAACCTTGACCTTCTTTTCACTAATTATGCTGGTACCAAAACGCGAGCCTGACTAAAATAAATCACATTTTTAATTAAGTTATTTTTTGTCACCTCATTTCATTTATTACGTAGGCTACTAATCACATTATAGTGTTAAGGGTGAGGGGCCATGCTTAAATCACATGAGGGGTTTGGGGGGAGGGGTTGGGGGGAAGCGGCTCAGTATTTTCTTACGTGTTCAGGAACTGTCTTACATAAGGTGTTTTATCAATGTCTATAGTGAGACAAAATAAATAAAAAATATTGTGAAAGAAAAGAAAATATATAGGTCCTATTAATTATAAAATTTCACTTATATTTAATTTACTTGTGTTGTAACACCACGGATTTTTTTTTTCAAATATAAAATTGCTGTGATATCAATGCACACGTGTGATATTAACGTACATTATTGTATTCTGTGTTAGACTGCGAGTGCGAGTGCCACTGCTAGTGTGTGGGTAGGTGCTTGGGATGCGTTGCTTGTGCCTTAAACATACGCACAAGCAGCTTATATATAACATACCCCTTGCCTCTTGGTCCCTTCGTCAACAGTTTAAAAACTAATAGAAAGAGTCCTGGCGAAAGGTGTTGTGAAGGCTAGCTTCTTATTGATATAGGGAATTGGCGTCCTTGGCCAAATACTTAGGAGTTGTTCTTTTGGCAGAAAAAATTATATAAAAAATATATTTTAATGGTGTAATAATTTTCACATTATTTCTTAAAAGCGTGTGTTGTTTCTTCATGGATGAATCATAAAGGGATACTCTAAATATGTTACTTTAAAGAAAAATTAGCTTCATCCATGACTTTTTACATATTTTAAAGTGATCCAAACCAATATCATTACAGTGTGTTACACCTAATTTCACTGCAATTTTAAATATTCTAAAATTTAATATCACTCATTCGGTTATCAAATTTTATGTCTAAGAATAACCAAACGATTAAAATAATATAATTTACCAGATCGTAAAAAAATTACTTAAGATAGACGTGGGGGAAAGATGGAAAATTTTACCCTCTCTTAAGTAGGGTAAGGGGGGGTACCTAAAATCATGAAAAAATCCTCAGGTAATCTAAGGATGGCCCTTAAGGAAAGGTGCATCAAGTCCACTTCAGTGGTCGAAGGGTCTAAGGTGTCACTCTCATGTTGGACTGGTCTGCTGAAGACGGGGAGATCAATTTTCGAGCCCCTGTCGGGTATATTGAGGGTGTTTTTTTCTAAATGGTTTCCCACCCTCCTTCCACACAAATGTAGGTAGATTACCTATAAAGTTATTCCTTCCTCATCCCTATTACATTAAAGTAATTATCATATCTGCGTTTAACATAAACAGATAGTAAGACGTGGTGATAAATAAAAGGTTGGTTTTAGAGGTTGTTTACCCCATTTGCGTGAAGGGAGAGTTAAAAACCATCTGTAGATTAAAAAAAAGCCACAGAACACCTGACTGATTCTAACCCCCATTTCCCCGTCATCAGTAGTCCTATCTATTTCGGGAGTGATGTCTTCTTGGACCATTCGACGAGCGAAGCTGTGGACTAATGAAATATAAAGTTCAATTTTGATAGTAAGAGCCTTTTAATAAATACTGTACTTACACATTTTACTAATGTACCAGTGGTATTTCTTTAGGTTATACTATCTTAAAAATAGCCCGACACCTTAGCTTAGTCAGTAGCGTGTATGTCTACAGAGTTAAGGATCCCGGGTTCAATTCCTGGCATGGCCAAAAAAATTATGATTGCTGAAATGTGTGTTTACCCTTTCACAGTGATAAATTAACGACCGAGGACTGGGTGTTGTGCCTGTTCTAATATATTAAGTTAGATTGTAAGGTATATGAAGCCACGACAGGCATAACATGCCGTTAAAGGAGACTGGATGGCTTGGATAAAAAAAACTGACCATAGGATGGAAACAGTAATGGATGTAAAAAGTAGAAAAAAAATCTATCATACGGGACAGATGCATTACGCAACTAGACCTATGAATACACGAAAGTATATCTTGTAGTTTTTCTAGCTGTCTGATAATGTCATTACTATGAAAATCGGACTATATGTGCACACCACAGTTCCATATTAAAACGTTTGTTGAGCTGCATGAAGATCAGATCACCCGAAGGAACAACTTTGTGTAAGAGACTAACGCTGGTTGTGCCACAATGGTGAGTCTATTATTTTTAACAAAGAGTCCTAGGTTCGAAGGTCAGGGGGTCCTTTCCAAGATAATGAATGGCGTGAGTCAAAAGAGATAACGCCGCGAGACCAATGACTGGAGTTTTGTCATCATTGCGAGGACGGTGACGTCACTACTTGTCAGAATCCCGTAATACCGAATGGTTGAGCTCCGTTGTTGGTTCGTCTTATGTTATATTCTACAGCACAGCTTGTAGTCCTGGAGCAGTCCAACAGTGACAAAATGCACCACCATTAATTATACGGGGAAGATGGCGGAATCAATTAATCCTGAAAATTGTACAGCTACTTATGAAATTGGTACAATCAGGATAAATGAAAATATATTTAAATATATAAAATATGAACATTATTTATTGATAGTTACAATAAGGTAATTTATCAGTGATTCCAGTTCACTCCTAAAATCGATTACAGTGCTTGGTGGTTGAACGTAAAAGTGTTACTAACGTCGAGTCTCTTCGCTATAGGTTAATATTTCAATATCAAGCCTTTACAAATACATTCCCTTCCTTCTCCAGACATTCGACGATCTAAAATATTTTTTTCCGACAAATTTTCATCTCTTAACCAACACTAACCTTAAGGCCAATAAAATGTGGGTCAGGAGATCCAGACACCACCCACCCCCGCTGCGATTTGAAGCACCAAACCCCCCTAGTAGGAGGTCTATAAATACGTATCAAAGTATAGTTTAATTATTTTCTAGCGGACCCATTCTAGAAAAATTAGCATTCTGCACCCTTGCACTCAAATAGATTAAAAAGAGTGCACTGTATTTTTTAAGCACTGCGTCTTACTAACCGTTCGGGTTACATACACACTTCCGTGTCACTATAGGCCAAGCTATCAACAGGAAACAGAAAAATATTATTTTATATGTTGAATATTTCAACTAAGTTAGGTTAGTTGAATTTTTGATTACCAGGGCCCGGATTTTGAACACATGTATTTTTTTTTCTTCCAGTTAGTCCCATACAAGGCTCAAAAGGACATTAACTCCGTTCTTGATCTCCTTGTTGTAGAAATGTATATATTATAGGTCACCTTTTTTTCATTTTGGAATTTAAGGTCACATTTTCTTGGTTTGCGTTATTTGTTGAATAATTTTTTAATCATTTTTAGGCATTTCTGAAGAATTTTAATGCTTTCATCTTGAATAAGCCCTATATTTTTTAGTACTATTGTTATTTTATAAAATATGCTTAAACACTCAAGTAAATGTTTTCAGCACAAAATTTCCGGAGTGCGAAATGTGTATCCTCTTTACTAGTTTGGTTGTAAAATACACATTCCTGTTGAGACATTGCAACTATGCTGGAGAGGTTTGCGTTGAGAGAAGGTAGCTATTACTTCTGAAGCAGATAATTGAAAACCAATGTTATATTTAGCGGGATGCAAGAGTTTAGTCGTTAAAGGCTTTTAATTACATTTTACATTTATAATGCAAGTGTTTGATTTAGTCATGTACACTTAGTACGAGTTTTTGTTCATATTTCTAGGTTATTTTTGAAATATTTGTCATTTTTTAGAATTTTTAGGTCATTTTTCGATCATTTTTAGGTAATCAAAATCCAGACCCTGTTGATTATCATAATTAAACACGTTGTGTGAGCCAAGGACATAAAACTGTATTTGTGACCTCATCCCGCGTTTTCTTTACCCTTTTTTATGGTTTAAGTATTTGCGCATGCGCATATTAGAAAACATCTATTTTTTTTTATCAAAATATACTCTCTGGGCTCCATCATGGTACTCAAGATGTCTCGACGTGGCCCCCACGACCCACTTCCGTCTGGTAGAGGCGCGTCTTGAAAATATTTACCGTGCCGAGGTAATAACATGCACCCAAATTACAGGTCGACGCAATTAAAACACAAAGATTACATCTCTTGCAGCTCGCGAAGATGAGAAGGATGATGAAGAATGCAATCGAGTGTTTTTTTTTATTAACACAAGAGCTCGGTTAATAAACATCACGACCTTTTGGATCCGAAAACAAAATAGTTCCATGACATTGCAGACACAAAAACACTTGGTCCCGCTACCATAGTCTAATGGTGCTTTGTGGCCAAATTTGATAAAATTGTATTATTATATTAATAACCGGCACCGTGGTGTACAGGTCAGTTCACCTAGCTTCGAGTCCAAAGGGTCATGGGCTCGATTCCCATCTGGTACCTTGGGTATATTTCCGTTTAGAGGCATGATCCCAACGGTCACCAGGGTTTGGTTAGGTTAAGACTCACACCTGATCCACAGCTTCCTAATCACTATCATCACATCGTCTCATCGCGGAGACGTGTAGACAACTTCCTGTGGTGTACCCTGGGTAACGCTGTGTGGCTGATAGTCTACATACAGGAGACAGCATCTGAATCACATCTCCCTCCCTCCCATAATTGCCATACGACTATAAAGAATATAAACTAATGTTATTTCATGCTGTTATTTTTTAGTACTGCCTCTTATTACCCGTTCGGGTTATACGCTTACGTACGAATTACGCTCATGGTTTTAGAGATTAGGAAGGTTATATTCATAAGACGTGTACCCATATTAGCGTGGAGGGAGAGTGGAAAACTTACCTTCAGAACACCCGACCGAGATTAGAACCTCGACCTCTCCGTCATCGGCAGTCCGGGAGAGTATTGCGTTAGACCATGAGGCCACTGAAGCGTGTTTTATGGGTATCGATCATATCTATCGATAGTGTCAGTTGCAGATAACATTACTTGACGTATGAATACGTGAAAGTAGAAGTAGTAAGTTTTCTAGATGTTAGATAATACCCTTTCCTGTGAAAATTGAATTGTACACCTATTCCGAAGGGATTTAGAGGTAAAGACTAAATTCAGTCAGATGATTTGTTGTGATTGTGTTTATCACTTGTAACTTTTGAACACATAATAAACAAACTTTGTACACCCATAGGAATATTTCCTGTTATTGCATTTTTAACTCGCTGTGGGCCATCATTCCGGAGGAAGAGACGCCCCAGAATTTCACGGAGGTATAAAACTGTTTTAGGTCAAGTCTACTCTCAAAAAGTAACACGATTCGTTTAGCTGCAAGCTTTGCCAACAGTCTGTTGCTAACAATATACTAAAATTCCCACCAATGGCTGCGCGGTGTAAGGCTTCATACTCACATTGCACTTGATCGCCGTCGACTGTTGGCTCAATCTCGTCATAGGCCGTGTTGCCCGTTACAAAGAGGTCAAGGTTCGAATCTAAGCCAAGATGTACAAGGGGTAGGAAGACCTGGCGATCTAGGGGTAAGGTGTCAGACTTCTGTGCTGGGGGTCCGGGTTCAATCCTCGGTCCCAGCACAGATTTATCTGATCGCCAAACCCTTCCTTCACCTCCAACAAGACGTGTATTAATCACAACTTGTGAATATGTTGAATGCCAGGCCTCCACCGTGGTTCGGATCCCACGTTAAACTGTAGGTCCTCCATTTCATCTCATAATCACCCTAACATTACACATTAGCGTAAGTGAGTATAACCCGAACGGGTAGTAGGCCGCGGTGATAATAATAATAATAATAATAATAATAATAATAATAATAATAATAATAAAAGGGGTAATTTCTACAAATAGCTTATCAATGTGGTTTTTCCATCCCCTTTACAAGATAACATGGGTGCATTTACTTTAAGTTACCTTTCTGAATATCGACCCTTAAAATAAGTCGTTTATAACCTTGCGACGAAATTTCTAATAAAACATCAATAAGCAAGATTGATTAATTAGGAAAATATTTTTATGTTTAGTTTGTGGAAATTAGCTTTGGTAACTGATGAAAATAAATAATGAATTTAACGAATTCTGGCAAACGGTCACCAATGAATATTTCCGCCAATTATGTTTATCGTCATCGTCGACCTCGGTGGTATTGGGGTAAAGTGGTAGCCTCAGGACTCAATGTGTGTGGGTTCGGAGGGGAAGTGAAGAGGTCAATCCCATGTCGATTGTGGTATGTATCAGAACCCTAGAAGGTATGTGAAAATACCTTCCCAGACAAAATGGTTAGGCCCTTTACTGCTCTATTATAGATATTCTCATGTGCTGATATAAACAGTCGGTTTAGAAAGTACAATTTAAATATTTCAAGTAGATAAATTGAATTAAGATTTGTCGTTATCCATATGCTAATGTAGGTACACTCAGTTTATCCTGAACGGTGGAAAATTTACCGTGCTTGTTTCCACTATGGTGCAGCTTATAATATAGGATCATAGAGCTATAAGTCAAGGTAAGCTGGAACTCTAAACAAATTATACCATTTTAACTTATACAGGTGACAGCATAAATGACGATATCGAGTCACCGATTGCTGTGGTTCAGATTACTCCAAGTAGCTGACTATCTCACAAGTATATCACAGAGACTGCCTTAAGCTATAAGTGACATGATTGGCCCTTAATAGGTAACGATTCATAGATAGCTCGGTGGTAGAAAATTGGCACGCTAAACCAAGGGTCCCTAATTCAATCCTCGTGCCCATGAGTATTTTTAGTGAATATTTAATTTAGTAGAAAAAAGTTTTTGTTTGTCAGTGTACATTTTATCCCCGTATCTTTACACATTTTTAATACACTTCCTCTCTGTTGTAGTTTGATTCGCCAAATATATGGTAGTTTAAATTCAACGCGTGAATTCTCAATATATTTTACAATCAGCATTACCATACTTGAATCTATAATAAAATACAATTAGAGCATTGATTAATCTGCTTATTTCATACTTTCTCGACTTGCCTAATCCAAAGAGAAAGCCCCCCTCCCCCCACCCCCAACACATCCAACCGGTGAAAATTTCCAGACCGAATCAACGTCATTTATTGACACAACCAGTGCTGATACGAGACTCGAACGAGAGACATTTGCAGAGAGTGTCTTGACTACTTCCTGCCGGAGTCAGCAAATAGACCGTAACCAGGAGAGGACTTTTTACAAATACATCTCAGACCGGGGCCTTGAAGGTCACATTGAGCCGATGACGGGGCTCGAAAGAAAGACGTTTGTAGAGAAAGGTAAATACTCTCCCAATTGGCGGCTAAACAAATAGACCGTGGCCACGTTTTAGATTAATGGACACAGCCCAGGTTGTGGGCTTTAAGTTTGCACTGAGCCGATGACGAGCCTCGATCCAATGATATTTGCAAAGAAAGACACTCACTGCCGGTGTCAATATAGCGTGATTTTCTTTCGAGTGGACATTTGGGGCACCTTTAGTAAAATTACAAACATGTTTTAAGCTGACAATATTAATTTTTTTAGCACTGTCTCTTACTACCCGCTCGAGTTATACGTTAATGTAATAATTACACTAATGGTTTTAGATATCGGGGAGGATATACTTTTAGAAAGGGTACCTGCATTTCCGTGGAGGTAGAGTGGAAAACAATTTTGGGAAAACCATCCTCAGTACACCTAACCAAGATTCGATCCTTGGTCTCCCCGTTATCGGCAGTCTAGTCTACTGCGAGAGAAGCGCGTTAGACCAAGCGGCCACCGAAGTGGGTGAAAGCATATTACCGTAGTGTGTCATTTTATAGATATTGGTAAAATATATCAAAAGTGACAACTGCAGATCACATGAATTGACGTATGAACATGTGAAAGTAGAGCTAGTAACTTTTTCTAACTGTCAGAAATGTCTATTCGTGGGGAAATTGGGATATACATACCTTGGACGTCTTGTAAAAGATACATCCTGTGATGGCAGTTTGACCTTTCACTGAAAATAGGGCTCGAACTATGGACATTTGCCAAGTATGCATTACCAGTTGCCACACTTTCAGTACAACATTCACGACATTAATTAAATTAATTAAATTAAATTAAATTGAAATGTCAACTTATGCTTTAGTGTGAAAGTGTATCTTATTTGTGTGAAGAAACCGTTTACCAATGAACGATTGACATTGACGTGGAAGTGAAGTCAATTTGGACCATCACCCGCATCGATGGACGCGAGAATCAAATATTAAGCGCATCTAGTTTGGTTTGCCAGTGACGGGTGTACAGGTATTTTTCCCCCCCAAAATGGTTCATCATTCTCATTTTGCACAAGTGTGGTTACAGTTCCTTTAAACACTATCTTCTTCGTCCCTACTAAATTAAGGCAGTTAAATGCGAAAGCTTGGATGGTAGTAAGACGTTGAGGAAAAAGGACTTTTTTGCATTTCAATGAAACACTTAATAGTTGAGAATATTTTTATTTGTGCTATAGGAAAAATAATTTAAATATATTTCTTGTTTAGTTGTTTATATATTTCTCGAAATGGTCGTTTGTAGACAGATATATCTTAACTAGACTAAAGCGAGTTTTAACAAATCTTAAAGTTGGGGTCGAAATGTTTTACAGTTTTTATGACAACACATTTTTTTGACCAAAATAAACTAAACATGTTTCTTAGAAATATTTAATTCAATTGTATACACACATAAATCTCAACGGTTATTTGTCACGGCTGTTGTGAAATCTGACCAAGTTTTTTTTTCCTCTCAAAATTTCTGGTCAAATTTCACGATGCCCCAAAACATATTCGTTTTATCAGAAGTAAACATATGGATGTGTAATTTCCAGCTCGATGATGGCCAATCCCAGACGAATGTTCAGGTACAAGGAGATGTGTGAGTATGTGTGGTACGTGTGTGAGCATGTGTGGTGTAGCCGGGCCGAAGCTGCTAACAGTGCGACAAACCTGCCCTTGGCCTAAAGTTCTTGTCCCAATGACCTCCTTAGACTGACCGCACGCCTCTCAACATGCGTGCCGCCATCACCCTCTGCCTAATGTACAACAGGTGTAAAGAAACACCTTTGGTTCGATCCCAGGGGGAAACGCAAGGCATAAGGTTCTTGATTTCTTAGGTGTTCATTTTTCCACGAACAAACGACTAGCCTCGAGGTGTAAAATTATATATTTGATTCGGTGATAAAATAAAAGGGGAATTATGTTCTGAAATTTCAACGTAATTACTTATCCACCAAACAATATAGATTTTAAGTGACATTTTAATGTGTCGAAATATCTTAATACTATCATTTAAATACATTCTTGATAACATTTTATATCCTTTTAGTCGGTGACCTAGCGGTCTAGGGGTAAGGTGTCAGACTTCTATGCTGACGGCCGGGGTTCAATCCTCGGTCCCAACAAAGATTTATCTGATTAACAAACCCTTACTTCCCCTCTGACAAGACAAGTTGTGAATGTGAGGAATGCCAGGCCTCCACCGTGGTTCGGATTCCACGTTAAACTGTAGGTCCTTCATTTCATCTCACAATCACCCTACTATTACACATTAGCGTAAGTGCGTATAACCCGAACGCGTAGTAAGACGCGGTGCTAATAATAATAATAATAATATAGTGTTTTAAAGGATTATAATTCAATTTTTTACTACGTTTTGTTCTCATAACTTAATTTTGCAGTAGTTTTTATGAATGATCTGTTGTCAAAATATCAAGAATTAAATCAATATCTGAAGAGAAAATTATGTTATTAGATAAGTTTTTTTGTGTGTGTATAAAGGGCATCCTTGGACACCGATATAGTCCAATTTTCATATAAGGAAGCTTTTATAAAAACAAACCTAATTCTTTGCGGCCAACATTGATAACATTTTACTATTTTATTAATGTTGTCTTATAAGTATGTATTGATAATATACAGTAGCTCCATGGCTTCTTTGGTGCTGACTGACAGCTCACAGATGACTTCTGACAGTCAACATTTAGGTATAATACCTAAATTTTGACTGCCAGAAGTGGCAGCTGATAAACACATGTTTTTATAGATCATATGGTTCGGCGTAGGGATACATAATTTTGTCTGGTAACTTTTCAAAGCTGTCAGTTGTGAGCTGTCAGTCAGCACCAAAGAATCCAATATATATATATATATATATATATATAAGCTATAGTCGCATATCACATGACCTGACGTATGAATATGTTAAGGTAGATCTAGCCTAATAGGTTTTCTATATGTCAGATCAGACCCTTCCTATGAAAATTTAACTGTACCACAAATTCTGGCGCTAGACTCAGAATGTGTATATTATGTTATAAGTTAAATTTGTTGTAAAGAGTGAACGGAAACTACTGTAAGTAATAGAAAGTACACTTTATATCGGTCTGTGAGACTGTTTATTTATGTTGTCTCTTTAAAACCACAAGTTCAAATTCGCGTAGCAAAGTTATCAGTCTTGAAATTAGGTGTAACGCAAGTAGAAAAAACTTGAAAAATCAATTTTTTTATTATATGAAATAGGTTATATTTTTAATTAATTTAAATTTAAAAAATTAAAATAATTAACATTTGTATTAGTAATGCCAAATGCAAGCAATAAAGATAGTTACATTTCCGGAAGACTACAATATTCTTTATACGTACTAGGTCAACTTTATATAAGGTCCTACATATGTTTGTGTTAGTAACCAATTAATAATGCACAGCTCATTAGATTGGATTGTATCAATTTTCCATTAATTACGCGTTGATTTTATAACTACTGTAATAAGAAGGCTTCTGCTATTAAAAACTCAATAAAACAAAGGATGTAGAATTCATCCAGCTTCTGAGAATTGGGTGAATCATATTTTATTTTAGTGCCACGTCTTACTTCTCGTTCTGATTATATGATTCATATAATTAAATGCTGGCGCATTTCCTTATAATTCACTTCCTTACCATGTTTCCTAAGGCACTAGTCAATGAGGTTCCTCAGGTTTTATCTCAACAAATGTTGGTGCATTTCTCTATGCTTCACCCCCTTTTCGTGTTTCCTAAAGTTGGGTTGCTTAAGGGCCAGTTTCATTGTCAGACTTAGTAGTCCTCAAATGGAGTTACACTAGTTACAGGACGAAACCTTCCTAGACCAGAATGGAGTGAGGATGGGCCAGTTTCATTGTCAGACTTAGTAGTCCTCAAATGGAGTTACACTAGTTACAGGACTAAACCTTCCTAGACCAGAATGGAGTGGGATGGGCCAGTTTCATTGTCAGACTTAGTAGTCCTCAAATGGAGTTACACTAGTTACAGGACGAAACTTTCCTAGACCAGAATGGAGTGGGATGGGCCAGTTTCATTGTCAAATTTAGTACGCCGTTCGAGTTTAGGTAGGCGTAGTCCTGTATTTAGTCTAACGCCACAATTGAAGTGTACTGAATCCAGCTATGAAACTAACCCTAAGTGAGTAATATTCCGAGTAGGGGTGTTGGAGCATTTTTGACCTAAGCATCTGGCTGGTCAAATAATTAAACAGCCGATCTAAAATCAAACATTTGATTACGAAACGAACAAACACATCACTTAGATCGACAAAACCCACGAACAGTTGACCTAAATCTGAACAATTGACTGACGAAGGACAAAGCACTGAGAGGAAATAAAGGACAGTAACTTTTTAGCTATT
Source organism: Timema shepardi (assembly GCA_902151425.1). Taxonomy (NCBI): domain Eukaryota; kingdom Metazoa; phylum Arthropoda; class Insecta; order Phasmatodea; family Timematidae; genus Timema; species Timema shepardi. The sequence continues at coordinate 48,283 of CABFVX010000552.1, forward strand.
AGAGATTAAGAACGACCATTTTGGGTTTTATTGACCATCTGAGATTTAATCGGATATTTTGAGGCTAGTATTGGTATTTTCGGTATCATCGGGTACTTAAAAGTTATAAAGCGCCACTTTTTTTTTAATGAGTGCTCATTTTTAGAAAAAGGTATCTTTCAGATGATAACGCTACATCAACTCGGTGATTCCCAAGAGAGGAAAAAACTGTATAGGGTTTTAATTAACTATCGCAGAGAACAACTTTGTAGGGTTTTAAATAATATCATAAAAAAGAACTTTGCAGGGTTTTAATTAAATACCATAGAAAATAAATTTGTAGGGTTTTAATTAAATATCGTAGAAAAGAACTTTGTAGGGTTTTAATTAAATATCGTAGAAAGCAACTTTGAAGGGTTTTAATTAGATGTAATAGAACACAATTTTGTAGGGTTTTAATTAAATATCATAGAACACAACTTTGTAGGGTTTTAATTAAATATCATAGAAAACAACTTTGTAGGGTTTTAATTAAATATCATAGAAAAGAACCTTTAGGGTTTTAATACAATATCATAGAAAACAACTTTGTAGGGTTTTAATTAAATACCATAGAAAATAAATTTGTAGGGTTTTAATTAAATATCATAGAAAACAACTTTGTAGGGTTTTAATTAAATACCATAGAAAATAAATTTGTAGGGTTTTAATTAAATATCATAGAAAAAACTTTGTAGGGTTTTAATTAAATATCATAGAAACAACTTTGTAGGGTTTTAATTAAATATCGTAGAAAATGTGAATCTGTCTAGAGTATACTAAGCAAAATAGGCTATAAAGGTTGATTTATATTTAAAAGGTCGGGTAAGATGATATTGTTCAAGTCTAGATTAAAACCCGACTCCCTCTGTCTCTAGTAAGGAGTGATAAAGCCAACCTTGGCGGTTTTTTAAATACCATATGAAGGTCTAGATGATATTTTAATCGAGTGTACTTGTACGTGAGGTCGTGTTGAGACCAACCTTGTCCTAGTTGAGGTCAATATTTGTTTCACACAAGGCCTCAAGCGCTCGGTCGGTCGGTTAGAACCGTTTTACTGAGATTGGAAATTTCTTTAATATACTATTAAAAAACTAAAATATTTTTGTATAATCCATTTATGGTAAATTTGGTCATTTTTGATAGTTATATTAGGATTTTGGTAGGAATAAATCTTTAGAAAATGCAAACAAATTGGTTTGTGGCCAATATCAACGGTATGTTACTATAATATATTATCAGAGTTAATTAATAGGCATTGATTATTTAGATCAAATGTGACAGATGCCAAACACATGACTTGATGTACGAATAAGTGAAAGTAGATCCAGTAACGTTTCTAACTGTTAAAAAATTGGACTGTTCTAAAAATAACTTCGTATTGATCAACTTACCAGCATTTTGTCACTTTGACACTTTAGGGGAATCTACATTACTTTCCAAAGTGACAAAAAAAATTGTGCTGCGTAGATGGATATAAATATTTTTAGCACTGCATCTTACTATTCGTTTGGGTTATACGCCTATATACTAACTACGTTAATGGTTTTAAGGATTAGGAAGGTTATATTTAAAGGAAGTGTACCCGCATTTGCGTGGAGGAAAAATGGATTTTTTTTGGGGAAAATCCACCCACAGTACACACGATCAAGATTCTAACCTCGATCTCCCCGTCATCGGCAGTCTAGTCTACTGCGAGAGTAGCGCGTTAGACCGGGTGGCCACCGAAGAGGGTTGGATGAATATAGAACTAGTTTTAACCAATTTTAAATAGTCAGTAAAGGCAATATTAACTGTGAATCGACTATAACGACGAAGGGAAGAGAGGATGAAGGTGATCCGAAGTGTACCGGATTTTAACCGGTGTGAAAGTGGAGTGGCATCGGGAGAGAAAAGAAATATTGTGGCCAGGTAAATTTTCATTGCAGATGATCGAGATCGAACTACAAGCTCTCGAATCAGGTTCAGGCACAGTAACAGAAAGCTATATCCTGCTACCAGCTATACCCTGATTTTTGTTGGAAGAACAGTAGAGAAAATTCAAACACATTTCTTTACGGCCAACATTGATAACATTTTGCTATAATATTTGTGTTATTCTATAGGTATTGATAATATCTATCTAGAGTGACAGTGATGCATGAATATATTAAAATTATTTCAGTAACTTTAGTAACTAACTTTTACTGTTCTTCATACCAAAATCATACTATATATAAGTACTTATTTACTTCGTGTTAGCATACAACACAATAATCGTGCGCAGGGTGTAGCTGAAGGGGGTTCTAATTGGAAGACGCCCTGCATTTTTTTTGATCAACTACAATCAATTAAAAACAAGAAACCATCAATGTTTTATTTTAAAAGATTATTCTTTTGAAAACACAATATTAAAAATTACAGTGCCATTCGTCGGTCGGCTTCGAGACAGGATTTCAAGCCTAAATTAACCACTACCTTTGGAATATCCATCGACGTAGTTTCTAAGAAAAAAAGTTAAACACTTCGTTCTTTTAATATTCTTTAAATTGAAAAATGACACCTAGACACAGGAATCGAACCTGGGATCTTCAGCTTAGTACACCAATGCTCTGACCAGTGATTTACCCATTTTAAGGCAGAATCTGTAATGGATGTGTGAGAGTCGTCAGTTACATATGAGTGATCAATTAAGATCACGATCTATCAGATAACGCAGCCACCTTCGACTTGGTACAGTAGCCCCATGGCTTCTTTGGTGCTGACTGACAGATCACAGCTGACTTGTGGCAGTCAACATTTAGGTATATACCTAAATTTTGACCATCATAAGTGACAGCTGCTAAACACATGTTTTTGCAGATCATTTGGTCCGGCGTAGGTATACATAATTTGGTCTGGTAACGTTTCAAAGCTGTCAGTCAGCACCAAATAAGCCATGGGGCTAGTGGTTGGCTTTATGCCGCCAATTGTACAATGACAACTGTACGAAAGCGCATATCATGATCGATTAGAGGACAGAGCTATTATAATATTTGATAGTCACTTAAACTTTTCCTCTCTCTTTTTTTTTCCGTGCGGCTAGTCGGGGTTCACGCGGTGCGCGCGCACATCTAGGTCGCTTACGTCGAAGATCTGATACTGTATTTGTGAATGGATCTGAAACAATCGCAAGCCCTGGTTCGGATTCGAAAAGACCACTAGGCACTGGATAAGGAAAGATTGTGGTCGGCTGTAAGGGGAGTTCAAGGCCAACACGTGTGTGTGTGATATTGTTCTGTGCGTGGTGGGGTTGTTGAATGTGTGTGTGTGTGTGTTGAGGGATTTTTTCCTAAATTGTTTTCCACTCTCCTTACAAGCAAATGTAGCCAAATATATTCTAAAATTATACTTTTCTCATTTCTATCCCATTTGAGCTGTTAATGTACGCATACAACCCCAATCCCTTCACGTCACAGGAAATCCACGAGAGTAACACTTTAGACCACGCAACCACCGATGTGGGCGTGGGAAATTGTTTGAGTAAATTGCCTATCCGTCAAAAAGATTATTATTATTATAATTATTAGCACCGTGCCTTACTATCCGTTCGGGCTATACGCACTTACGCTAATGTGTAATGGTAGGGTGATTGTGAGATGAAATGGAGGACCTACAGTTTAAATGTGGAATCCGAACCACGGTGGAGGCCTGGCATTCCCCACATTCACAAGATGTCTTGTTAGAGGTGAAGGAAGTGTTTGGTAATCAGATAAATTTGTGCCGGGACCGAGGATTGAACCCCAGACCCCCAGCACAGAAGTTCATCACCTTACCCCTAGACCACCAGGTCACCCCAGTCAAAAAGAGTTATTTTCAATCCAAACTGGACTGTAGATAGAATATCATAACACTTTATAGCTAGTAATTTTATGGTTTACAAAAGTGATCTTACCTGAAGGATCGTCTTAGTGGTTGTTGCTGCTCTTGACTCTGATCCATAAGGTCAGTGTTTGACTCTCGGTTATGTTCAGCAAGAGTGTGTATCGTATTCCCCAGTCGAATGTTAATGGATTTCGGTAAAAGTTAACCTCAGTAAGTGGGGGAGGGAATAATCTGTTGTAAAGTCCAATTTTCATAGTGAGAGTCTTTTATATAAAGTACAAACATATATTTTGTGTTGATACCTGCTTCGGTGGCTGCGTGGTCTAACGCGCTACTCTCGCAGTGGACTAAACTGCCGACGAGGGGTAGATAGGGGTTAGAATCTCGATTGGGTGTTATGAGGGTGTTTTTTTTGTTAGATTGTTTTACACTCTTCCTCCATGAAGAATGCGGGTATAATTGCTCTAAATATAACCCTCATAATCCCTGAAACCATTGGAGTAATTAATACATAAGCGCATAACCTGAACGGGTTAGTAAGACGTGGTGGTAAAAAACTAAAATAGTGTTGTTGATTTCTACCAAAAGTGACAGCTGCAAATAACATGACTTGACTTGCGAATAAGTGAAGGTAGAACTAGAGTATTTGTCAGATAAGGCCCTTATTATTATTATTATTATTATTATTATTATTATTATTATTAGCACCACGTATTACTACCCGTTCGGGTTATACGCACTTACGCTAGTGTATAATGTTAGGGTGATTGGGAGATGAAATGAAGGACCTACAGTTTAACGTGGAATCCGAACCACGGTGGACGCCTGGCATTCCACACATTCACAAGATGTATTGTCAGAAGTGAAGGAAGGTTTTGGTAATCAGATAAATCTGTGCCGGGACCGAGGATTGAACCCCAACTGCCAGCATAAAAGTCTGACACCTTACCCCTAGACCGCCAGGTCACCAAGGCCCTTCTTATTAAAATTGTATTGTATTTAGGGCGGATGGCTTTAAGATGAGGGCGTGGCTGTGAAAGGTGAGGGGGGTCAACTCGATAGAAAGACACGGGGACTCCACCGGAAGTGCCGTGAATGTGTTAGTGTTCTTATGTCCGTGCTCACCAAGCGTGTCTCGAAGCGAAAACCCTCACACACACACACACACACACACAACCTTCCCATCCACTCTACGCACACCGCGAGCAAGCCGCGAGTGAATAATTTAATTAAATCGCCGCCGGATAATGGATTCAAACCGGTGACTTTTGACTTGACGCACTACTGCTTCACTTCACCCCACCAAGACTCAAAAGGTCATGTTTTAATATTATATTTTTTATTCATAGCCTTTCATCTGACCGTTCGGGCTATACGCACATACATTGATTTCAATTTCGCTAATTGGGTATCACTTGACTGATCTCGACCACTAACGCCTACACCGCTCTTCAGGGTTACAGTAGCCCCATGGCTTCTTTGGTGTTGACTGACAGCTAACAGCTGACTTCTGACAGTCAACATTTAGGTATAATACCTAAATTCTGACTCTCAGATGTGACAGCTGCTAAACACATGTTTTGCAGATCATTTGGTTCGGCGTAGGAATACATAATTTGGTCTGGTAACTTTTCAAAGCTTTTAACTGTCAGCTGTGAGCTGTCAGTCAGCACCAAAGAAGCCGTGGGGCTAGTGTAGTTTCACTTAAATTGTTGCTTTTTAGCGACACTACCGGCCATCTGAGGAAACATAACCAATGATGAAGCGACTCGGCGAGACTGATGTTATCTAATTCTTCCCCACGGTCATGGGAACACACATCGGCATAACGCAACAATACCCCTCTACACGCTAGGTGGCGTGATGAGTCAGGTTAAAACAACAACCTTGGGGTAGCTATTTACTTCTCTTGAATAGGAATATGTCAAGTGATATGAACCACCTCGAAATAATTATCCTCAGGGCCATGGAAATAAGTTTGTTGATAAAGAGCTCATCGTATTCGTGATGCAATTATAGAAATACGATTACAAACCACCGGTGACCTTGAAATAGTAACGTTTACTCGATCGACCTTTGCGGGTGTCACCCATTGATTAACAAACTGCTACTCATTTCAGTGCCCGCATGGTTTAAGGCGTTACTATAGCAGTAGACTAGATGGAAGATTAGGAGATCGAGGTTCGAATCTCGATCGGGTGTACCGAGAGGTTTTTTTTTTCCTAAATGGTTTTCCACTCTCCCTCCATGCAGGTATAAGTCCTCTAAATGTAGCCTTGCTGATCCCTAAAACCATTAGCGTAGTTGGTACATAAACCTATAACCCAAACTTACAGTAAAGCCGAATTCAGATTACTCTGACGTTTCGTGTTAACACGTGTTATGACGGCTTTGTGAAAAAAACTAACTCAATGAATTATATTGAAGTGCTCACACTTCCATGATGTGTCGTGTTGTGACATGTGTATGTGTTATCTGACGCCGGAATGCGTGTTAACATGCCGTGACACGCATCAGCCCGGGATCTGGACATCAAGATATGCGTCAGCCGTGTTGAAGCATCAGAAAGGGACACTTGAGTTTTTTAGATTTAATTTTTGTGTGTGAGATATTGAAAGGTAGAAAACTCCTTTATTGACATTCTAGCAATACTGTAAAAAAAAGGGCTATTTGTTTCATTTCTCTCCTCCATTTCCAAACCAACAATAACAAAAAAGTTGAATCTGACCCAAGAGCATAACCAATATTTACAGATTTAATTCATATTTAAATTAGCTGGAAATCTAAACGTTGTTAACACAACTGAAGAAATAGCCCGGTACTTGAGTGAAATGAGGCCTACCGTCATTTCGGAAGGAAGGGGGTACTGAACAAGTGGGTCAAAGAGCAAGAGTTTGGAAAGTGACGACACAGATGTGTGTAGCACGTGTGTACATGCGCAGAACAAACAAAACCGGCGGGCCATATGTTCCGGTGGAGTGCCCCAAGAGCCTTGCTTGCTTCAGGTGAAAGGTTGGGTAGCGAGGCGGTGCCACAGAAAACACACAAAGAAGCAAAAACTAACGGAATATTAATAAAGAGGGGTTGTCGGAACCAGACCACTTCCGGTTTAACCCTCATTCTCTTTTTCTCGTTGTCATTACCAGTATTAGTCATATCCGGTGGCGGAAAATCCAAACTTTGACGGACTTTTTGTTTGTTTTTTTATCATCGCGTCTTACTACCTGTTCATCAATTGACTTTAAGGCTATGTTCGAGAATATGGGGATAAATTGTTGATGGGGGTAAGTTTTGACCTCGAGTTTCTGTCACTTTCTAAAAAGTTTAATTTTGTACGACATTCTAACGTGTGAGGGAAATATTAGACGATAATTTTTCAGTTGTAGTCCATGTGAATGTATTTTGGTTTGTATTTGAGCTAAGCCTATTTTAGTTCATGGGATGAGGCCTACTGTGGTGGTCAACCATAGAAGAACCCTAAGAAATCCAAATTGATTAACTAATTGATTCACGCCTGTGCTCAGTTTGCGCTTGTTGGATAAAAATAAACTTTATTAAATCTAATTTATCTAATATTTCAAATGTTTTTGCCAAACACTTTTTTTTTATCCATAGAAGCCTTCAAATTTCAAACACGCTACACCGAATTATAAACACACTAAGCCCTTACTGAATATCCCGGAACAAAAAGTGATCCACTTGACATTATTTTAAACAGCGTCTAACAAGATCTAATCTAAGTATCTAATATTTATGAGTGACCTCTCTAATTATTAGAACCTGTAAACGGTAATATTGTAATTTTCGATGAGACATTCTGACGCGGGAGGATGGGGTTGGAATTTCTGTCGGTATAGTAAGGGTTAATATTATTATTATTATTATTATTATTATTATTATTATTATTATTATTATTAGCACCACGTCTTACTACCCGTTCGAGTTATACGCACATTAAGCTAATGTGTAATGGTAGGGTGATTGTGAGATGAAATGGAGGACCTACAGTTTAACGTGGGACCCGAGCCACGGTGGAGACCTGGCATTCCCCACATTCACCTGTTGTGATTAATACACGTCTTGTTAGAGGTGAAGGAAGGTGTTTGGTAATCAGATAAATCTGTGCCTGGATCGAGGATTGAACCCCGGACCTCCAGCCCAGAAGTCCGACACCTTACCCTTAGACCAATTCTTATGTATCCTCATAGAATCCACCCTGTATCTCAACCCACTGAGGAAGGGGTTCTACCAGCCATCCCACCAGCGCCGACAGTGTCACAGTCTCGTGATATGAAAACGCTAGATCACCGAAATGATCATGTCGCAACGGTTGACGATCAGTGACGGTATAGTTCTCTATCTCTCCGAGGAGATGGCTATCAGTGTCCCAGTTCCACCTGCCGACATCCAACACGCTGTGTGGTCCGCTATTGTCCGCGTCACACGCCGGCTGCCAACCGTGCGACGCTCGCGACGTGAGAGTCTACACACAGATAGAGCGTGCGGCACAAGTTAGAGAGGACCGGGTTCAATCTCCACTCGGGGTTATGATCTGCAATTTGTGTGATTGAAATATCTAACCTAAGGACGAGGTGAGGGAGAGTGTTAAAGAAATGTCTTAAAGAGAAAATAAATATTTTTTAGCACTATGTCTACCCGTTCGGGCTATACGTGGATAAACCATGTTGTGTCAAAACCTATATCCATTGCACTCTGAGAAGGATCAGGCCCACCAATATCCACCTGCAGGCTATCCACCGTAGAAGTGGCGGTAACTGACAGATAGAAGAAGATTTGTATTGCAAACATTGGCTGAATGTAATTAATGTAGTAATAATTATTATTGTTTTAGTAATAATTACTATATTATCAGTAAAAAGTGTTAGCAAACGCCTCTAATAATATTTACCTAAGGATTAATATATAGTTGGGTTTTCGTAACTAGTTGAAAGAATAAAAAAGATTAATAGAACCATTCTGTTTTTTTAGTTTCGTGGTTGTGGCAACAAGAGATGTTATATTTTTGTTTCACGGTTGTGGCAACAAGACATACTATGTTTTTTGTTTTGCGGTTGTGGCAACAAGAGATGTTATTTTTTTTTGTTTCGCGGTTGTAGCAACAAGATATGCTTTGTTTTTTGTTTCGCGGTTGTGGCAACAAGATATGTTATATTTTTGTTTCACGGTTGTGGCAACAAGAGATGTTATTTTTTGTTTCATGGTTGTGGCAACAAGTGATGCTATGTTTTTTTGTTTCGCGGTTGTGACAAAAAGAAATATTATGGTTTTTATTTCATGGTTGTGGCAACAAGTGTTACTATGTTTTTGTTTTGTGGTTGTGGGAACAAGAGCTATGTTTTTTGTTTTGTGGTTGTGGCAACAAGAGTTTTTTTTTGTTTTGTGGTTGTGAGAACAAGAGTTAGTTTTTTTGTTTTGTGATTGTGGGAACAAGAGTTAGGTTTTTTTGTTTTGTGGTTGTGGGAACAAGAGTTATGTTTTTTTTGTTTTGTGGTTGTGGTCAGAGATATTATAGTGCATGAAATAATCAATAAAAAAGTATTATATCTACACTTGTATCGTATTACTATAAAAAAATAAAAAAAATTCATAACCTAAAAAAGAGACACACAAAGTATTAGTTTAAAATAAAATGTTTGTATTATGTAAACACGTAGGAACAAAATTTAATACGGTTTGTATAACGTCATCAACAGCACCAATTTCATTATATTTATTAATATGAAGAGAACGCAGCCTTTTAGAAGCTCTCTTTTGCTAATGTGTTAAGGATTAGGAAGGTTTAATTTAGAGGAAGTACACCCGCACCTGCGTGGAGGGAGAGTGGATAACTATTTAGGGAAAACCACCCTCAATGCACACTACCAGGATCAGACCCCTATCTCGGCATCTCATACAGTCTAGTCTAACACGAGAGTAGCGCGTTAGAGCATGCAGCCACCGAAGCGGGTAAAGATTGATCTTAATTGGTCAACTATCAATGTATATGATAATAGCTATACGATAGTGTGAACACGCCATAAATTGTTTTTGGTTAGCCAAACTGTTAAGGCGGCAACACACGGAATTATTTTTCCTTCTTCGAAAAAAAAAAATGGTGGTGCGATTTATTTAATTTCCCCATACTCCTCTTACCATTTTTTGAGTCCTACCTCTCCCACTCTGTACAGGATAACAAACAAGAGATAAAAACAGCCTGTGTTGTTTATAAACCCCCATGAAGCCGAAGTGGTATTTAATGAGAAGCTATTAGATTAACATGCCTTCCAATCAATCTTCCGCCACACACCTTCTAAGGCGGCTTTACACTGTCATATTTATTTACTAAAATAAAGTTAGGGTATTTATTTAATAAAATATCTGATAAAAAGATTTTATAATGTATTTGAACAAATTAGTTAGTTCATGACATATTTTTCAAAGTTTGTATCCAATGATCGTCGGGCAATTTGAACAAAGAACTTAGGAATGAAGATCCGGATTTATAAAACATATTTAAGAATGGACAAAGAAAATTTTAAAAGGTGTCTTACCAAAAGGAGGAGGTGGAACTTCAAAAATTATTTATATGTGGGGGTTTGTGTCATACAAGAAAATACTTATTTTTTTACACCGGGGGACCTGGCGGTCTAGAGGTAAAGTGTCAAGACTTCTGTGCTGGGGTCCGGGGTTCAATCCTCGGTCCCGGCACAGATTTATCTGATCACCAAACCCTTCCTTCACCTCTGACAAGACATCTTGTGAATGTGGGGAATGCCAGGCCTCCACCGTGGTTCGGATTCCACGTTAAACTGTAGGTCCTTCATTTCATCTCACAATCACCCTACCATTACACATTAGCGTAAGTGCGTACAACCCGAACGGGTAGTAAGACGCGNACCCTACCATTACACATTAGCGTAAGTGCGTACAACCCGAACGGGTAGTAAGACGCGGTGCTAATAATAATAATAATAATAATTTTCGACACCACGTTTTACTACCTGTTCAAGCAATCCACATATGTAGGCCTACTAATTAAGCTAATAAGTTAGAGCTGAGAAAAGTTGAATTTAGAATAAATGTACTCGCATTTGTGTAAAGGGAGAGTAGAAAGCCATTTAGGAAACGCCACCCTCAGAACACCGACCGGGATTCTAACCCTAATCTCCCTGTCATCGATAGTCTATTCTCTTGCGAGATTAACGCCTTAGACCATGCGGCCACTGAGGTAGGTAAACTCTTCTGTTTGTATTGCACATGTTTTGGACTGCTTCTCATGTTTCAAGTGTCGCTATTTTCTATTAGAAAACCCTAGCGCATCTTTGTATAACTAATTTGTTAAATATATTGTCTTACTAAATATACTGTATATATGCCATGTCCAAGTTAAATCATATCTGTTTTACCAAAGAGTGTTTATACAAGAAGTTTGACAGTGTAAGACCGCCCTTTGTCTGATGCAAGGCTGGAAGTACGCCATGATGTACAGAGCCGGAGTCAAAACATCCGCCACTCCACTACATTTAAATACAATAGTAGTTAGTAGTTTCACTGAGTGATGAGGATTATTATGTTATTACATATTTTAATCGTACCCGTTAGAAATGTGAAAAGAGAGACGTCGGTGAACTAGGTTATTTTGTGATTATATTTTCAGTTTTAATTCACATATTTTACTGAATTATACATATTTTCAAAGACATTACATAAAATTTAATGTTTAGCGTGTTTCTTTATTGTGGTAGGGGTATAATATTTTTTATGACTTTCTTGGGGAAATTGATTTTATTAAAGGATGCGTTTAACTAATTTTTAGGCAACCTCTATTTTCGTAATAGAATGTATCCAGTGAAGAGATTATTAATTATTATTAGCAATGCGTCTTACTATCCGTTCGGGTTGTACGCACTTACGCTAATGTGTAATGGTAGGGTGATTGTGAGATGAAATGGAGGACCTACAGTTTAACGTGAGATCCAAACCACGGTGGAGGCCTGGCATTCCCCACATTCACAAGATGTCTTGTCAGAGGTGAAGGAAGGGTTTGGTAATCAGATAAATATTTGCCGGGACCGAGGATTGAACCCCGGACCCCAGCACAGAAGCCTGATACCTTACCTCTAGACCACCAGGTCACCCGGTGAAGAGATGGCAGTGAGCAAAGTCCACGTCAGGTATGCTGGCTCATCAGAGTATTACAGTTGCCATAACGTAACTTTATGTCGGAGTCTTCTCGTGCTGTGAAGGGATAAAATTAAATGTGTCGTTTACAGATGGTGACCACAGCAGCACATCTCTCGCGTGGCGTGTAAGTTTGTAAACACAAGTGAATGAGTTGTAAAAAAAAGCATTATTAAACTATTCATTCCTTGCATTTAGTTAGCGTCTGATAAATTGGTTGGAATAATAAGTAGTTTTTTAAAAAAAGCAATGCAGCTCGAATCATCCGAATGGGGCATGTTTTTAAAATACAATAAAACCTTGATAATCTTGATTTCACTTAATAAGGACTTTGGTTCCTTTTTTTTTAAAAAAAAGAAGATAATTACTGTATCTACTGATACCTGCGTTAAATTATAAGAAAAAGTACTAAAAGTTCGCAAAAAAAGAGAATCGACATCATCTTCACACCACCAACCTTCAAGTGTTATTTGTAAAACAAATCCAGGAGCATCCAGTTCTCTACCAGTTTAATTGATTTTAATCCGCTTCGGTGGATGCGTGGTCTAACGTGTTAAACTAATGTCGGACTAGACTGCTGAAGACGGGAAGATAGGGGTTCGATCCCGGTCAGATACACTGAGGATGGTTTTCCTAAATGGGTTTCCACTCTCCCTCCACGCTAGTTCGGGTGCATTTCCTCTAAATTAAAGCTTCCTTATCCCTAGCCCATCAGTGTAATTAGTACATAGGCGTATAAACTAAACAGACGTGGTGCTAAAAATAAATATTTTTAAATCGTATTACCAATTTTGTTTGCAACATTTTGAATAAGCTAACAAAAAATACTTTTCTCAGTTATACGTATTATATATGAATTTTTAATTTTTTTCTTATAGTTTGTTTGTTATTTTCGTTAGTCCATATTATCACCCACCCCCAGCCCCCACCAGCATTTAGTCCAGACTATCAAAGTTTTACTTTACATCCATTTTATACGTCTTTGTCTTGATTTAAAATTAAATCCAAATCAAGTTACAATGTTTGTAATAAAACCATGAGTAAAAATTACAAAGCTCGGCACCTTTCTCAGAGAAACGAGACGCGCACAGAGCTCAACTAATTGTTCATCAACTCGCCTTGTAAAGGCCACGAACAATTCCATCAAGTTTCATTGAAGAGCTTGGGGTTGGTAATTGCGAGCTGTGAAGGTGGTAACAATGGATACAGGAAGTGCGATTTATTCCCGCCAACAGGAAGTTAGATCCTTCCACACATCAGCTACGAGAGATACAGTCGGCCGTTTGCTCTGACAGCTGTTCTGCTTCAACGGGTACGTCGTGGCACAGGTGGTAAGTGCGCGTCTTCCAGCCGAGAGGTGGCTTGTTCGAGAACTTTCTATCGTTTGTTTAATATTATTCTTAATATTTTTATTATTATTAGCACCGCGTCTTACTACCCGTTCGGGTTATACGCACTTACGCTAATGGGTAATGGGTAGGGTGATTGTGAGATGAAATGGAGGACCTACAGTTTAACGTGGGATCCAAACCACGGTGGAGGCCTGGCATTCCACACATTCACAAGATGTCTTGTCAGAGGTGAAGGAAGGGTTTGGTAACCAGATAAATGTGTGCTGGGACCGAGGATTGAACCCCGGCCGCCAGCACAGAAGTCTGACACCTTACCCCTAGGCTTCCAGGTCACCGACTTGTTTAATACCGAAGGTCCAAGTTCTCAACCTCACCAATCGACAGTTTTAGGTGAGAGGGCAGACGCGTCAGGCATTCTAAGGTTCGATTTAGTTGGAGTGGATAGGTATGGAAAGGGTTTCCATAGCATAGTTTTCTTTCCCTAAGAAAATACTTAAACGTTTGTACAGACAGTTTTTTTTACAGGAACGGTCTTTAGTAGATTACAAACTTTTTTTGCTGCCAACATTGATATAATCCTGCTATTTTATTAATGTTATTTTATAGTTATTGATAATATATATCAAAGGTGGCATCTGTAGATAACATAGCCTCAATGGATGGATACCTGAAACCCACTTCAGTTGCTGAATGGTCTAAGACGTCACTCTCGTGTTAGACTGGCCTGCTGATGTGTAATGGTAGGATGATTGCGAGATGAAATGGAGGACCTACAGTTTAACGTGGGATCCGAACCACAGTGGAGGCCTGGCATTCCACACATTCACAAGATGTCTTGTACAGAGGTGAAGGAAGGGTTCGGCAATCAGATAAATCTGTGTTGGAAAGAAGGATTGAACCCCGGGTACCCAACACAAAAGTCCGACACCTTACCCCCTAGACCATCAGCTCACCCTGAAGTAGTATAACCTGTACAGGTAGTAGTAATACGCGATGAAAACACAACGTGAAAGAAGGTTTAGTAACATTTTTAGCTGTCTGATAGTATTCCTACGAAAATTGGGCTGTATCTTGCTCGCTACCACTACAGTGCAGCTTACAAGATCGGGCCCTCTTATAACAGGTGGAGGTAAGATTGCAACCTTTCAGTGTAGACGGAGTGTACCTACACTGTTCAACGTCCTGCGATGGCGTTACTCACGCTCTGTCATCTCGGGATGAAGGAGAAGGGCCTGAATTACGCTGCGCCTGCGCACGTGTTGGTACAATCACAAGAAGTGCTGGCTTGTTCCTCGGAGTGTCATACAACTTGTGCGAACTCATCATCTTCCCTCGCAGTATATTGTGTTGCACGAGTATGAGCGGTCCTCTACTGCTCACAGATTATACCGTGTAGCAGAACTTTTGGATGTACGCGCAAGCGACACACTGTCACGTGGGATTCAGGGAAGGGGGATGGGATTGTCATACATACTCCGTACCCTTAAGGTCGATGGTCGTGAGAAGATATAAACTCCATAAGGAACAGATTTCTCCGTACACAAGAATCCCGTTCCGTGAGTCCGTAAAAGATCGACCAACTTTAACTTTATCAAGGTGGTAGTGTAGTGAAAGATAGTTGAGATAAGGACAGTATTTTTTCAGTTTTTCAGTCAATTTTCTTGGGTAAAACCAAATCGAATAATTCTCCAGTACAACACAGAGTTTAATTTTCTTCACATGGTGATATCAACAGTTATCGAATATCTGTCACGAGCATGGCAGCATTAGATGACAAACTTTTTAGATGAAGAGAAAAAGTTTTCATTAAATTCCAGGACACCGTTGACAGATATTCAACAACAGTCAATATCAACATGAGAAGAAAATTAAACTCTGT
Source organism: Timema shepardi (assembly GCA_902151425.1). Taxonomy (NCBI): domain Eukaryota; kingdom Metazoa; phylum Arthropoda; class Insecta; order Phasmatodea; family Timematidae; genus Timema; species Timema shepardi. Next base: position 63,556 of record CABFVX010000552.1, read on the forward strand.
GTTGTACTGGAGAATTATTTGATTTGGTTTTACCAAAAAAAAAAAAAAATTGACTGAAAAAACTACAAAAAATACTGTCCTTAACTCCCACCTTAATGGCTGTCGTTATGGACTGTTAACGGGAACCAATCACAGGTGGATAAATTAATGAACATTGATATGTGAGTCGAAATAGTATACCTAGCAACACAAATAGTAAAGAAAATTTGCCATTTTCTATAAGTATCTTATTTAACTATTCTACCTTTAATATCAAATCCAAGAAAACTTCAACTGGCTATTATTTTTTGTGCTAAACGTATTTGATTTTTTTTTACTTCAATGAGTTTTATTGGATAAAGTATTATAGTTTTTCATTAGCTGACAGGACTGACGTAATTAAGGACACGGAGTGAGCACAAAATTATAGGGACACAAATCCTACGAAATATGTAGATAATACTTTAAGCTTAAGCGACACTTGCCCGCATGCGTAGAGTGTGTGAAAGATCGAGCCTATACAGGTTCGTGCCTTGCATTGTCAGTACAAATATTGGATATATTTACACTTTTTATAATAATAATAATAATAATATTTAGCACCGCGTCTTACTACCCGTTCGGGTTATACGCTTTAAGTACTAATTACTCTAATGGATTAGGAATTGGGAAGGTTGAATTAGAGGGAGTGAACCCGCATTTGCATGGAGGGAGAGTGGAAAACCATTTAGGAAAAACCACCCCCAGTTCACCCGACCGAGATTCGAACCTCGATTTCCCCGTCCTCAGCAGTAGAGCTCAACACGACAAGCGCGTTAGCCAACTACGCCACCGTGGCGGGTTACACTTTTTATAGACCACCGTTACGGAGAACTAGTAACTGAAATAAATGTGAGCATCGAAATGAAGGCACCCGCTGTGGAAAAGGTCGATTTTAATCATTTTTACAACTTTTAAAATAAATCTTTTCTGTATTTAATTCAAGGACAAACTTAAACTATTATTATTATTATTATTATTATTATTATTATTATTATTATTATTAGCATCGCGTCTTACTACCCGTTCGGGTTATACGCACTTAACGCTAATGTGTAATGGTAGGGTGATTGTGAGATGAAATGAAGGACCTGGAGTTTAACGCGGGATCCAAACCAAGGTGGAGGCCTGGCATTCCTCACATTCACAAGTTGTGATTAATACACATCTTGTTAGAGGTGAAGGAAGGGTTTGAACCCCGTACCCGCAGCACAGAAGTCCGGCACCTTACCCCTTGACCACCAGGTCACCACAAACTTAGATCAAATAAAATTATTAGAATATTGATTGTAGTTATTGTAGTATTTTCTTAAATTGTGTCCTTTTAATTAGTTGAAATAACACAGTATTGTATTTTATAATCGGTTGACGTAATATCCCGCGAATAAAGATGAAGTGTGTGTGTGAACAAACCTTCTTTGAGACTGAAAGGACATCAGGCGTACAAAGTTTGTTGACAACATACACATTATTTTCGTCTTTTACTTTTTCTTCGTTTGCGTTATTTTATTTAACATAATTTAATGTCTGAATTTTTGGAAGACAAGCTTATTTCAGCATTCGACTACATTTTTAACTAGGGAATTCCGAGACACATTGCTTAGTCTACTGAGATTCCCCCTCCCCTCCCCCCCGACTGGGCCGAAGAGCGCGGCCGGTCGTACTGTGGTCGTACTCCCGCTAAGCGCTTGCAACATAATGCGGGAGTCGAACTTTCATCGCAGTCGTATTCAGAACGGTTAGATCGTTTTAATTTTGTAACTTCTAGGGTAGTCTAAAACACCACTCTTGCATTGGATTGAATTCGGGAGATCAAGATTCGAACCCCAATTAGGTATAACGAGGTGGTTTTTCTCGAATTGTTTCTCCGTCACCCTCCCCACCAATGCGGGTACATTTTCTCTATATCCTACCTACCACATTCTTACCCATATAGCGCACATTTGTGGAAGAGGTGCACACACACACATATAAGACCTGTGGGATCTAACGCAGCTTGGATAGAAAAGACAGCCAGCAGTGCCACCCCCCTCCCCTCGCGAGCCCTGCGCCGTGCACGGTGGGTGCGCTGCACGCCTGGCAGAGTGTGGGAAACTCGGGTGCGAGGAGTGTATCGCTCGCTGCACACACCGACTGACCGGTCAGACTGGATAAACACACATGCAGGTTGGAGACGAGAACCAATTCAGACTTAAGGGCGCCATTTACTAGATGGAAAATAACCTCCCACTGCTGTATTTTTTTTAAATGGGTAGAGCGGTTGTGAAGCTTCAAAAGGCTTCGTGGATCGGGTGGCATTGAAATCATTGTATTGAGATTTGAGGCCTCAATAAACATTGCAGTATGTCTAACATAACCTGACCTGACCTAACATAACAAAGTCTACAACACTTATCCACATTTATGTAGGAGATGGGGTGGGTGCATTGTCCGGGGTGAGACCCACGATCAAATCTCTATCGACCTCAAACTCCACGTCACCCTTCAAAACAAATAAAACAGTTATCAATAAGCTTAATAATATATCAGTAATTTTTTTTAAATGATGCCTAAACATGGGAATCAAACCCGGCACTCTTGGCTTAGTACATCAATGTTCTACCACTGAGCTATCCAGGATTCTTCCCATGCTCGGGTTCTAGGAGATCGAAATGATCTTAATAATTTATGTTTTGAGCCTATCAAATAATTACTTTATTTGTTTGAGGGAGGCTACATCTATACTGATATCAGAATTGCCCCTGAAACTTTGTTGAAAATGAACTTGTTTAATATATATATAATTTAAAAAATAAAGGTTTTTAACCCTTTATTTTTTTAACTTTTTAAATCTCAATTTTGGTGAGAGCCATCGGCCAATTTATATATTATATATTATCATTATTACTATTTATGGATGTCTACAACGGGTCTCAGTGCTTCGTCTCAGTGCTTCATTATACAAATGAAATTTAATTGGGCAGGTTTAAGGATTCCCCGCGAGAAATTAATACAAACTAATCCAAATCATAAATGTCCTTTACTCGCGCTAGTGGGCCACACAACCACCACAAACATGCCCTATTTATTTTCAAAATTTTGCAAGCTTTTCCTCTACAGTCTATCATAGTATTTAAATACAACAACTTATTACGAAAAGAAAAATTAATCAAATAGATGTATAGTGTCAAACATATGTTAACTAAAACTAATTTATCAATCCAATCAACGGATAAAAATTATGGCCCTTGGTAAATGAACGGTATATTATGCATTAATTAATTAAAGCACAACTTTAATCATCACTTTCAAAGAATTAAAACTAACTGAAAAATGTAAATGTTACACTAAGAATTTAAGTAAGATCTTAAGTGACTTATGACAGCTTAGACCCGCAAGTTGATATGTATTCCTCCTGTTTGTTTTACAAACAAAAGTTAAACCGGTATTTCTAAGTAAACATCTTTACTAAAGGTATATATTTAATTACAAGGCAGTGGTTTGTTGTGTAGTCTCGCTAGCCATTATTCATCGCCAGGCAGGGTTTATTGCGGGAAGTAAACATTAATTGCAGCGCTATCTGCACAAGTGTTGAACACAGGATACAGACACAATGGCAGGATCGTAGGACGCAGGAATAATTGGATTGAAGTCGTTACTACAAGGGTAACGATTAGAACGGCGCTGCCCGGTAACGACCGTTACCATAAAACCTTGGACGACATAGCAAAACAATTATTTATATAACAAATAACAATTGCCTAACGTTATTTCTTATAATATCAAAAAAAGCGGTGATGTGCAAATTTAAAATAAAAAGTAGTGATGTAATTTACACGGAATTGCACCGGTGGACGCATTGTATAAGGCGTCACTCTTGCAATGGACTAGAATGTCGATGACGGGGTGATCGGGGTTTGAATCTCAGTCGGATGTGCTAAGGGTGTTTTTTCCTAAATCCTCGCAAATAGGGGAACACTTTCTCCTAAATTCAAACTTCCTCATCACAAACTCACTAGCGTAATTAGTATATGTATGTATATTCTGAGCAGGTAGTAAGACACGGTTCAAAAATAAAAAGTACGTGAGTTTATGGGAGCACCCAAATCTATGCCGCCCCAAGGTCCCCCCCTCCCCCCCATACTTTATCGCATCGCATGATCCTATCCCGTTTTCACTGAAGACTGTTTCCGAAATGGTGTTTCGGACCGTCTCAACGCCAGTCTAGAAAATGGGGGTTTGCGGGTGGGGGGGGGGGGGGG
>CABFVX010000552.1:75732-99842 GCA_902151425.1 Timema shepardi
AATCCGAACCACGGTGGAGGCCTGGCATTCCCCACATTCACAAGATGTCTTGTCAGAGGTGAAGGAAGGGTTTGGTAATCAGATAAATCTTTGCCGGGACCGAGGATTGAACCCCGGCCGCCAGCATAGAAGTCCAACACCTTACCCCTAGACCGCCAGGTCTCCCCACCCCGCCTGCCGTATTCTTCACCACAAATTTAAACTAACCAACCAATATTTATGTTAATAATCAATAATAATCTCACCCTCTTAACTGGCCGAAGGGTCTAAGGCATTACTCTCGTGTGCGACTGGCTGGCTGATGGCAGCGAGCTCGAGGTTCGAGTCCCGGTCGGGTTTAATGAGGGTATTTTTTTTCTAAGTGGTTTCCCACTCTTCTTCTACGCAAATTCAGGCACATTACCTCTAAACTTATTCCCACATCATTAGAGTTATTTTGTTTTTAGTACCACGTCTTACTACCCATTCGGTTTAAATTATTATTATTAGCACCACGTCTTACTACCCGTTCGGGTTATACGTAATTACTCTAATGTGTAATGGCAGGGTGATTGTGAGATGAAATGGAGGACCTACAGTTTAACGCGGCATCCGAACCACGGTGGAGACCTGGCATTCCACACATTCACAAGTTGTGATTAATACAAGTCTTGTCAGAGGTGAAGGAAGGGTTTGGCAATCAGATGAATCTGTGCCGGGACCAATGATTGAACCCCGGACCCCAGCACAGAAATCCGACACCTTACTCCTAGACCATCAGGTCACCTGATCGGGTTATACACTTATGTGCTAATTACTCTAATGGTTTAAGGGATTAGGGCGGTTATATTAATAAGAAGTGTGTACGAATTTGCATGGAGTGAGAATGGAAAACAATTTTAGAAAAACCACCCTCGGTACACCCGATCGAGATTCAAACCTCTATCTCCCCGTCATCGGCAGTCTAGTCTACTGCGGCCACTGTAACGGGTCATTAGAGTGATTATCATAATGAGCGTAGCCTGAACAGGTATATAAGGGCATTGTACCGTAAAAAATCAGTTCACTATTACTTTCCCCTATAGCCTTATGTAGAATATATGCTTTCACTCATATCCTTATACGCGATATGATGTAGTGGTGTATTGTTCTCAAGTGTTGCTAACGAGTGCACGCGCCAGTTTCAGCAAACGAGCACCTATAACCGGTCACGAGGGTGGGGAGAGCTTTGAAGTGGTTCACTCTAGAGGCGCCGACGAGTTTCCGCACGGCAGTCCTCCAGAGGAATCAATCACCGCGCGATAAGGAGGCAAAGGAGGGTTCGACTCGCATCCACGCGACTGTTCCCGCCAATACGGACATCCAAGTTGGTTCCCCAGGCTAAGTGAGGGAGGTTGGTTGGTTCAAAACTCGGTTATGACCGAATACCCTAACGAAGGATGTCGATTCTAATTAGATTTTTTTGTTTGTTTAATGAATACCTACTATCGTGATGAGCGCCGTTGTATGGTAATACTCGCTTTGCAGTGAGTTTTCTTTGCAAGCGGATATAAATTAATGTAATTCCAGAGCAGTTTTTTTTATAGGTCTTACCGTTCAGCCACAAGAGACCTCCAAAGAAAGGTCCGCACCGACTTTAAAGTTGCTCCAACATTTTGAATGTTTTTCGGGGATTAAAAATTTTAACTTTTTGGAATTTTCCTGATGGTTACAGGCTAAAAGCTATAATTTTGCCAAATTTTAAGTTTCTAGCTTATCTGGAAGTAGGTAAACATTAATGTCAGTGAGTGAGTCAGCCGTGTGGATTTATAGTAGTATAATAATATAATATTGCGCGTCTGGGCTACATTACTCTTAGCCCAGTAGTGGAAAGATTAGCCAGTACTAATGTATCATTGTCCAGGGAAATCCTGAATGTACTAATCGTACATCCTTTCCGCGGAGGCGTTTTCCATGTCTCGACGCGGTGATGGTGATGGTTATTGTGAGTATGAGGGTGTGTAACCAGTGGAAACACCTAAACCTAACCAATAAAACCCTGGTGATGGCTGGGGTGATTCCCCTTTCGGGAAAAATGCACATGATACCAACTGAGAATCGAACCCGGGATCCCTAGACTCGTAGCCAGGCGCACTGACCACTACACCACGGGGCAAAAGGATTTTATATTCATCTTACAACAGTCAAAATTGACTCCGTTTCTCAAAATGTTATATTGTTTCCCCCTTTTTTTGGCATGAGAGATGCGCTTCTCTACCACCACAGAAAAAATAATAATTACAATTTATTTGTATGCCATTTCCAAGAAGAAACAATTAAACCGTAAGGAATATATTTTAAGAAAACAATAGAGAGTACAGACTCATCCCCCATCTTAGTTGTCGGTCATTTTCCGCCAACAATAATTTATAAGCACAGTTTATGAGTGCAGAGCTATAATAGTTTCATTTTTAACCTTCTGGCGTTCTCGACTTAAAACAGTCGGTTTTTAAGATCCTAGTGGGTGGCCCGTGTATAGTGATTTTTTTAAGCACCACGTATTACTACCCATTCGGGTTATACGCACTTACGCTAATGTGTAATGGTAGGATGATTGTGAGATGAAATAGAGGACCTACAGTTTAACGTGGAATCCGAAACCACGGTGGAAGCCTGGCGTTCTACACATTCACAAGTTGTGATTAATACACGTCTTGTCAGATGTGAATGAAGGGTTTGGTAATCAGATAAATCTGTGCCGGGACCGAGGATTGAACCCCGGACCCCCAGCACATAAGTCCAACACCTTACCTCTAGACGCCCAGGTCACCAATGTATGATTTAAATTTTATAAAGTCAAATATTTATAGATTCTTACTAACTGGCAGTTGGTAAAGTGTGATTGTGCTTGGCTGACATACTTAATTTCAATCCTAAAGATCGGGATTAGGTTCGAATCCCAACCTAATGAACTGGAGGAGGTTTTCAATATTGTTATTTTCAATGTGGTTGCCCAGCCTTTTTTTTATTCAGGTGAATGCTGTTGCAAGTAATTAAAATTCACCTTCATCTTGTTTCTTTAATTAGTTCACATCACGTAAAGTCCAAACGGTTATTAAGAATCGTAACACGTGCTCGTGTTAGATCAGACTGCTGATGACGAGGTTCGAATCTCGGTTGGGTGTACTGAAGGTGGTTTTCTCCAAACAGTTTTCCATTCTACCTCCACGCAAATTCGGGCACACTTGCTCTAAATATAACCTTCCTAATCTCTAAAACCATTAGTGAAATTAGTACATAAGAGTATAATCCGAAGAGGTATAGTAGACCCATGGCTTCTTTGGTGCTGAATGACAGCTCACAGCTGACTTCTGACAGTCAACATTTAGGTATGTACCTAAATTTTGACCGTCAGAAGTGACAGCTGCTAAACACATGTTTTTGTAGATCATATGGTTCGGCGTAGGGATACATAATTTGGTCTGGTAACTTTTCAAAGACATCAGTCAGCACCAAAGAAGTCATGGGACTACTGTAGCAAGATGCAGTGGTAAAAAAGTGATTTAAAAATCGTAACATTAAAGTAGATATATTTTAAACTACATACTCATTAAACTGTTTAATATATAAAACATTATTTATATTTTACTTCTAGAACTCGAGTTTATAGCTGTAGTAATGTTTTGTTTCCATCACACGTTTCGATCTTATTTATGTACAGATGTATTGTGAAAGTTAATTTACTTCCAACCATATTTAATCAGTTGAACGAACTTATTTTGCTCACACCTTCCTGTAAGCCACAACAAACCACCTCAGCGCCCGTTTCCAAGTTTACTTCAAACTATTGGGATAAGTTGTAGCGAACTATCAACAATTAATTGGATTGAGAAAGATACGTTCACTTTCAAGAAACAACCAGAACATCTGGCGTGATTTCTCTGCTTGCGACGTCTCGGAGCGAGAGAAAGCCAAGTACGTCATGTGATCATCATCATGTACAGCCCACCAGGTGACAGAGTGATAACAGCAATCAGATCAAACATATGACGCCAAACAAACGGGCTCCGACTGTAACTGAACAATCATTATTACTAGCACCGCGTCTTACTACCCGTTCGGGTTATACGCACTTACTCTCATGTGTAATGGTAGGGTGATTGGGAGATGAAATAGAGGACCTACAGTTTAACGTGGGATCCGAACCACGGTGGAGGCCTGGCATTCCATACATTTACAAGTTGTGATTGATACACGTCTTGTCAGAGGTGAAGGAAGGGTTTGGCAATCAGATAAATCTGTGCTAGGACAAAGGATCGTACCCCGGACCCGAGCACAGAAGTCTGACACCTTACCCCTAGACCGCCAGGTAACCCCCAACTGAACAATCGACACGCGAGTTTTTTCTAGCACTCTTACTACCTGTTCAGGTTACACGCCAATTTATTAATTACACTAATGAATTTGGGACTATGAAGGATTAATTTAGAGGGAGTGCATCAGCATTTGCATAGAGGAAGAGTGGCCAACCATTTAGAGAAAAAACTCAGTCCATCCGACTGAGACCCAACCCTGATCTCCCCGTCTCCGGTAGTCTAGTCGAACACGAGATTGGCGCGTTAGACCACGCGGCCACTAAAGCGGGTGACACGCACGTTAATGTGACTCTCACTCTAAAACCCTCTTCCTCATTCCTGGCACATAATTAGTGTTTTTGTGCTCCACGTCTTACTGCCCTTACGGACTATCAGCATAATACTTACACTACTGGAGTAGGAACGATCAAGGTAGAATTTAGAGGAAAATGTAATCGCAGTTGTGTGTAAGGAGCGCTGAAAACCATTCGGGGGAGAGGGTGGTGGAAGGAAAAATACCCTTAACACACTCGGCCGGGATTGGAACTCAAAACTGCTCCGTCACCTGCAAACTATATCAACCAAGGTTCCCGCCAAACGATACGGGTACCCGCTTTCCTGGGTCGCTAATAGCTATGGTGCTACACGCATTGTAAAACATGTTTTGAGAAATTAGAACCATTTGCTCTATGCCAGTCTTGGCGTCTTCGTTTGGATGGAAAATTATTTAATTTGCTGGCGAATAAAATATTAAGTAGACCTACAAGCTTTAGATATCCATGCGGAAGAAAAAAAATTAACTCATCTCACAATATTAATTGGTTGAAAGAACATTAAACAGTTAATTACTGATCTTTAAATCAACAGAATATTTCAAACGCGATGCACGAATGTATGATATAGCTTTCTCAACCCTAAAATGGCTACGACAATTTTTCTTAGAGTATTAAGAAAAAAGAAGATGTTACCTACCAGTAGACTAGGTAAGTAAGATAAGCTTTTACCCGAATAAAAGGGGCTCAACCTCATTCGGATGCAATGAAATTATTCCCATAAATGGGTAAGTTTCCACATTCCTTCAGAGTCAAGTCCCAATACATTTCCTAACGACTATCTTTCTTGTATCCCCTTGCACTAAATCGCCAATGTTTTTTGTTGTTTAATTTTGACGTTTTCTTTAATCTACGATTATGCTTGTGTTCTAGGCACCCAACCCCAACCGGGGTTTGAACCACGGTATTGTAAGTACGCGGGTCGAGACCTCGGAGCCGTCAGGAAGTGTTACGTTGTTGTTTTGTTGTTACTGAGAGATTTATTCCCCGACGGAAAATAAAAGGAAGCCCGCGTCAACTTGTGTTAAAGACTTCTGTTCCTCCTCCCCATTAATAACTCCACAAGTCACTGCAAGATGCAAGGATACAAGAACAGAAAGGGTGCTACATGAGGTGTTGATAGGATCAGAGAGCAGGATGCTACATGAGACGTCACTCACTCCTCATACTCGACGTCCATGACAAGAAAGGGGAATAAAAAACATATAAAAGAAACAAACCCAATATGACTTTTACAATGAAAAGAACAACACAGTGCACTCTTTACATTGCTGCCACTGGACAAATAGGTAATGGCTGCCTTTTGAAGAAAATCGATCGTTACCGCCCAATCCTCCGGTCTAGGTTTCATGCTATCGGAAGGCGAGACTGTGAAGCGCACAACGCATTTGGTTGAAATTTGCTATTAACAACTTTTAATCATCAATACCCGAGATTAAAATGCTAAAATGTAGATTTCCTTCCATTCTCTCTTCAATAGCTCTCTTTCCATTTTGTTCTGTTCAGTAAACTTTTGAAATATGTTAAATGTTTCTTTTCAATGGTTTCATTAGCTACAGCTAAATTTAATTTGTTGTTAATTTTTCAGATACTTTTTGTTGTTGTTGCAAAAATTGGCTTATGAAACTCGATATAATTCAGCTCAGAAATATATTAAAAAATTCCCACCCACAAGGGTGAATTTTCGAAGAATTTTCTCAGGGGGGGGGCTGATCCCCCGCTCCCCATCCGGCAAATGGGACTCCAATCTGACCTTCGTTTTGAGAACAAACATGGGCGCCCTTGATTCCCTCCCCCTTTCTAATGTAATTTTAAATTTACTGTGGCGATTTTGGTGTATGATATAGTCTTGAGCTGACAACAATGTGAAGTGAATGTAAAGTAATAAATGTTGGTAGGCGTAAAAAACTTATTGTTCACTATTTTATTCTTAACAACCGTTCAATGTAGGAATACAAAATTTGATTGACCGATACATTTATTAACTAAGGTATATATTAATAGATTATATTATATTTAACATGTGATAATGTAATACTTAGGATAATATTAATAAGAATATAATATTGCTGGAATAAAGTAAGAGAAATAAATAAAAGAGGGTTGTCAAAATTCCAGTCGATCCTTCCCCTACGACACATCTTTCCAACGAAAATTTCTGGTACGTTACTCTAGAAATATCATCCAATTAAATCATATTTTTTGAAGTAATTATAATAATAATCTCAACAATAATTTAATAACCCATTTTAATGTTAATTAGAGTTTGGTTACTGTCAAGCCAAGATAAAAAGAAGTATTCCTGAGAAATCGGGATTATTCCTATTTATCAGGTTAAGTGGTAAATTATCTATATGATAATAGCGAGCACATGCTTATCTCCCCGAGTGTGTAACTGACGTGCCTGTCAAACTAAGGATGAGGATTATTTAGCAGGATTCAGAACACAGAATGATATTTATAGTGGTATTTATCTACACACATGTTTACGCATACCCACAGGAGTACGCGAACGAGTTTAAGGGGTACACATGTTAAATAATTTCGGGTAGTATTTAAAGAATTTGCGGGGCTATGCGAAAGATTTCAGGAGATATGCGAAGGGTTTCAGGAGATATGCGAAGGGTTTCAGGAGAGAAGGATTTCAGGAGATATACGAAGGATTTAAGGAGATATGCGAAGGATTTCAGGAAATATGCGAAGGATTTCAGGAGATATGCGAAGGACTTCAGGAGATATGCGAAGGACTTCAGGAGAGAAGGATTTCAGGAGATATGCGAAGGATTTAAGGAGATATGCGAATTATTTCAGGAGATTTGAGAAGGATTTCAGGAGATTTGAGAAGGATTTCAGGAGATATGCGAATGACATCAGTAGAGAATGATTTCAAGAGATATAAGAAGGATTTCAGGAGGTATGCTAAAAATTTCAGAGCTATGTGAAGGATCTTGGGAGAACAAATTAACGCAGAATTTATACGATGTCGTGGACTTCCAAGCCTTTATTTTTCTTTGTCAAAGAGTTGTTTTGCGTTCTACTAACTAAAGCGTTATTAAAATTTGGAACCACATTATATACTTTACAAGTAGCGTATTTTTTTTAATGATGAGATGAGGAGATAGTTGATTAGGCCTTACTTATTTGTATTTTCTAGCCTGGTATTCGAATGACCTAAGCTATCCCAAGGTGTTTGCTGCGTGAGCATACCTAGTAGGAGTCTCTATACCTAGGTTTCACCTGGACACAGCGTTACACGCCATCAACCAGAAGAGATTACTTCCCACATCACAGATAAACAAACTTTTCAATCGCTACAACAGTAGGCTCATTAAAAAAAATCTGAGAAACAACAAGAATCGTAACGCTAGCAACTTGTTTCAATATGAATTGTACTCAGCGGGTTATTGAGTAGGCGTGGGGAAAACGGCGTGTAGTTTCCTTTTTATTACAAGAGAGAAATAAAAAAAAAGTATGACATCTTAGCTCATTCGCTAACACGTCTATCTATTTATTTAGGATCATGAAATATTATTTTCCAGCGATGTAAAACAAACTAATTGTTTTGAAATGAAGTTTGTTCCCTTAAACTGTGTGATAAATTAACGGAATATTTAGAGTTATATTGTCTGGTCTATAATTAATTTAATTCTAGTTAATAAACTTGTGAATGTGTAGGATGCCAGGCCTCCACCGTGGTTCGGATCCCACGTTAAACTGTAGGTCCTCCATTTCATCTCGCAATCACCCTACCACTACACATTAGCATAAGTGCGTACAACTCGAAAGGGTAGTAAGACGCGGTGCTAATAATAATAATAATAATAATAATAATATAGTTAATATAATTAATTGATTTAGAGCAATGCGCTAGTACCATTATGGGGAATAAAGCGTGGGCAAAATAAACGCTAATCTAAATGTGGAATAATTTAATGTGACAATGAAATAATTATACATCCTTAAATACCTCAGTTTAACAGGCTGATTAAAACTGATATTACTTTACATCATTACTCAGTAATTTGTTTAATCCAGGATACATATTTTAATTAAAGTTGAGTTGATTCCACTATTTTACGAATCCGAATCTCTAATCTACCTTCGAATTCCAAATCTCTAATTCGAATTAAATTCTTGGAAAATATTATGAACATAAGAAGAAATATAAATAGAATAGAAAAATGAAAAAATACGCCGTGATTAAATGTTAAATAAACATTATTTCTTGTAATCGATTCTTAATAACATTCATACATTCAGTTAAGTGATAAATTACTGATCTGGGGCCTAGTTACTAAGCTCATATTTTATTATAGCTGTTTTTGAGCCACCAATACGTGTAATTATAGCTCTAAAACAAATTTAAATTGAAAAAAACAAAACAAAAAAAACCAAAGGATTTTAGTCTCAAATACCCGAATTTAAAATATCCTTAAGGATCAGAAGGATTCAAGGGTCCAAACACTAGCTTTAATTTATTTAATTTACTAAATTTTATTGCGGATTCACTCTATTTAATAGTCACCCAAACATGTAAATGAATGTCAGTGAGATGGATTTAATTTATTAATTTATGTTAGATAGCCTTCCACTTAGTGACGTAAAGAGTTGTATCTAATTAGATGCTATAATCTTGATTAATCTGATACTCAAATATAAATGATGTTTTATGTAAAAAAAATGTCAGCATGGTTCTGGAAAATATCATCTAATATGGGGTTGGTTCGGACTAAGACGTGGATCATGGAAAAATAAATTTGGTGGTCCAACGAACTGGTCTATTTACAAAGGATGCCGAGTGCACCAAGGAAATTAGGCCGAGGATCGCCATGGCCAGAGAAGCTTTCAAGAAGAATAGGTTACTGCTGACCAGCAAGTTGAGTTTGGAACTGAGAGAGAAACTGCTGTAATGCTTCATTTGGAGCATCGCGCTGTATGGAGCAGAAACTTGTACTTTCAGGAAGATGGAAAATAAATAGATTTGAAATATGGTGCTGGAGAAGACTTGAAAAGATAAGGTGGACAGATAGGGGGACAAATGAAGCAGTCCTAACAACAGTGGGTGAGAAGATACGATTCTTCGGTGCAGAGCAAACTAGATCGGACACATTCTTAGGAGGAACTGTCTACTGCACGACGTCATAGAAGGAAAGGTTGAGGGAAAGAGGAGCTAAGGAGAAGGTGAATTCAAATATTGGATGACTTGAATGAAAGACGAAAATTCTGGGAGCTCAAGGAGGAGGTAGAGGACAGGGCGCATTGACGGTCTAAGCTCACTGACAACAGGAATAGACCTGTCGTAAGACATAATAATAATAATAAGTTACTGGTAGCTGAGGCATAGTAAGAGTTTGGTGGGAAGAACTATCTATAAAATACAAACATATAGTTTTGTTGTCAGTATTAGTGACAGTCTAATAGTCTGTATTATAGTGTTATTTTATAAGTAGGCTATTGATATTATCTATCCATAGTGACAGCTGCAGAACACGTGATTTGACATATGAGTAAGTTAAAATAAATCTAGTAACTTTTCTACCAGTCAGTTAATAAAAATTCTGCTTACACCCGATAGAATTACTGAGGGAACTGCAGGTCTTTTGTAGAAAAGTGTTATCTTCGCTCTCTCTCAGTCAAATGTTGCCAAATCTCATCACTCTCAGTTATGTCTTAAGGTGGTGTGCTGGGGGTAAGAAGGCGTTGTTGGCAACATCGACGAGCCAACATTGCCAAATTTGTCTTAAGGTTCGGCCAGACTGACAAGCGAGCGAGCGAGCACGTGATTAGCATATAGCTCTCGATAGTTGTTGACGAGGAGGCAAAGGTTCGAATCTTGTCTCAGTGAACTGAAGGTGGTTTTTAACAAGTGATTTATGGTTGTGGTTTTCTCATCCTCTCTCCACGCTAATGGTGATTCTTATTTGCAAAGGCCTACTTTGTTAATATTGAACCTATCGATAATAATAAAAATGTCAAATTGAGAAGTTTTCCTAGCACTCAATGAACCAACATACATTAATATTACCTAGCGCCTGTAAACTAGACTGTACCGGCTTGAGCGCGTGCTCCAGTCTGGCCGTCCCCTTATACATAAAGGGAAACTTGACCACACGAAAACAAGAGAATGGCAACGTTGTATCCCATAGTAATCATGCAGATCCCTCAGATATGATATCCAGTGTATGCAAATTTGACTAAGTTGAGCACTTTAATACAAAATAACACACATGTAACAAATAGCAATTATACAGATCGTATTTTAAGTTTGCCCGAATGTCACCAGTCCAATGTGCTAGACTAGCTTCTTGAGTCATCGTCCGGAAAGTTGTCGATATCAGCAAACTATTCTAAACTGCTGTAGTCGAGGAAGTAAGATGTAAGTCGACACGGAAGGGAAGTTTTTTGTTTTGTTTTGTTTGTTCAGTTGGCAGCATGGCACGCATGAGTTGGTCCTGGTCTCCCAGCGCTAGCTAGCACGGTCACACGTTTAACCGTGACTTGTTAGGTACAGTCACCTCAATGACTGCAAGCAAGTAGGGCCGTGGGAAAGAACAGACACAGACATAGTGTGACACTCTTTGACATAATAGACTTTGTTTTATTTGGCACGAAGCCTAGCTTTTTTTTAAATAAACACTATTTTATAATACTTGTGTGGATATTTAAAAAAATATAGTGCCGCGTCTTACTAACTGATCAGGTTATACGATTATGTAATAATTACGATGGTGTTTTAAGGATAGGTAAGGTTGAACTTAGAGTAAGTGTACCCGCATTTGCGCGGAGGAAGCGTGTAAAACTTTTTTTTAGGGAAAAACACCTTAATTACATCTGACTGGGATTCGAACCCCGATCTTTCTGTCATTGGCAATCTAGTATATTACGAGAGTGACGCCTTAGGCCATGCGGTAATTGAATCAGGTTGAATTCAATTGATATACAAACATAAATAGCTTCGTTTTTTTTTTCTTATTAATGCTGTGTCTTACTGCTCATCAGGGCCAAACACATTCACTTACAGGGGTGACCTGGCGGTCTAGGGGTAAGGTGTCAGACTTCTGTGCCAGCGGCCGGGGTTCAATCCTCAGTCCCGGCACAGATTTATCCGATTGCCGAACCCTTCCTTCACCTCTGACAAGACATCTTGTGAATGTGGGGAATGCCAGGCCTCCACCGTGGTTCGGATTCCACGTTAAACTGTAGGTCCTCCATTTCATCTCACAATCACCCTACCATTACACATTAGCGTAAGTGCGTATAACCCGAACGGGTAGTAAGACGCGGTGCTAATAATAATAATAATAATANGTTAAACTGTAGGTCCTCCATTTCATCTCACAATCACCCTACCATTACACATTAGAGTAAGTGCGTATAACCCGAACGGGTAGTAAGACGCGGTGATAATAATAATAATAATTCACTCACACTATTATGGCATGGATAGGGGAGGCAGAGGGGGGAGTGTGGGAAACCAAGTTGGTAAAATCACCCTCAATCGATATGTCAAGCCAGATTTTTAACGCCAACCCCTTCATCACTAGATGAGCGTGACATTTAGTCCGCGTGCCCACCGGTGCGGGTATCTTAAATATGGTTCCTTTACTCCAATAAAGGACAAATGTGTTTTAACACATTCAACGCGCCCTATCTTGACCCGTTTATAATATTTTACACAAATAATAATATTTAGCACCGCGTCTTACTACGCGTTCGGGTTATAAGCTTTAAGTACTAATTACTCCAATAGATTAGGAATTTGGAAGGTTAAATTAGAGGAAGTGAACCCGCATTTGTGTGGAGGGAGAGTGGAAAACCATTTAGGAAAAACCACCCCCAGTTCACCCGACCAAGATTCGAACCTCGATCTCCCCGTCCTCAGCAGTCGAGCTCAACACGACTAGCGCGTTAGCCAACTACGCCACCGGGGCGGGTTTTACACAAATAAATGTGGAATAGCAAACAATGGCAAAATAAAACGATATCTTACAGCTGTGGAAAATTAAAAATCATCTGTTAAAAATGACAGCTGAGCAGCACATCCATTTGCGTGTGAGTGCATGAAAGTAAGTTTAACAGAATAAAAACTCTCAGATTAGGGTCAATAAAGGATGTGCTTACTGACACCACGCACGCACATGCCTCTCAGGGGCCTCGCAGTCTATGGCGTCAAGCTCACAATATAGGCCTACTAAATTTCCAGGGAGGTCGAGGTTCAACTCTTTGACGGTTTTTTCACATGTGAATTTTATTTGTGATTTTCCATTTATCTTTACAAGATATCGCGGCTGCATTTCTTTCCAAGCTATCTCTCCTATGTCTACTCATTAAATATGTAGGAAATGTCGTGGTAATTTACGTACTAATTAATTTAAAAAAAACCGATGACACCACAATTCGTGTCAAACACCTTTCGCGTGTTGCACGCAATACATTAATAATAGTGTGGTATTCCTGTTAGTTGTACATGCACTTTCAATTCCAGGTTTTTCCCACGTACCTAACACATTAATCAACGGGCACGGACCCTATCATCTGATTTGAGGAACCGAACCACTGAACCATCCATACCCTAGCCTAACTCGACACCCCAATCCGGAGTTAAAACCAAAACACTCAAGAATCTAGTTATGGGCGCATTAATGGTTTCGGTGAAGCCAATATTAGATATGAAATCAATAAACAAAGTCGCTTATCTAAACAAAATATTACCTCATTTTTAAATTTACCAAGTTTACATAATGACAAACATATATTGTTAAAATATCTAACGGTGGCTTGAGTAAACTATATTATGAGAACTTGTCACGTGCTGGTCACTCTAGCGAGAGATTCGCGTGTCTATGAAGGTAATGTGCATCAGGCACAAACAAGAGAAATTTTCTCCTCTCTTGCACAGCTTTTTACTATTTGTCAAGGTCATCCGCACATTTAACCTACTAGTATATGGACAATAAAGGTAAAATTTGAAGGAAGTGCACTTGAATTTGCGCGAAAGGAGAGTAGTCAAACATTTAGGGATGAAAAAAAATACCTCAGTACACTCGGACGGGATTCGAATCTCCTACCACCCTGTCACCAAACAGGCGAAACTGATACAGATATACAGGGTGTATCTATTTGTGGGTAGTACACCTCAAAACAACACAAAATTCCTTATGAACATACAGTATGTCCTATATTCGATGTTTTCCAGATAAGGTTTGAACCAAGAGGCCGCTGGATTTTTTTTTTAATAATCCTAGATGATGCACCGCTGTTGCACCTTGTAGGTGAAGTATCACTGCTGATATACAGACAGGGCTGCAGCTTCCCAACAGGGGTGTATCAACCATTAAGGTGGCCAATTAACAAGTCCAGCAGAAACTTGAAAGGCCTTCTCCCAGGAACCATCGAACATAGTACATGTGTTCATGTGGACTTTTGGTGTTGTTCTGAGGTCTACTACCCGCACCTCACATAAATCAATACACCTTTTATATTGGCTAGGGATGAACCACCGGGATAACAGACCCCTAAGAGAAAAATAAATCCTACCAACCCTCTTTACCTTACCTGGAATTGATCAAACAACGAACGCCCCAAATAATCCATAATGCACCATCACACTTGATACAAGCCTTTCCATATCCCAAGGAAGATGGGGAATCCTCCTTAATTCAGGAACAATGGCTATCACATGTTTTCAACAACTATTCACTAAACACAGACTCATTTATTAATACAGGTGTAATTTTCTTACATCATCTTTTCATCAATTTCACTTAATATGTTTCACACACATATCACGAGGAGAAGGTGACTGGACTGAAAATGGTAACTCAAAAAGTAAAATCCCTCTTATCATTTCTAGCCGGTTCGTTACTTATTTCTGGCAGGTCCCGAATAAGGCGACAGCCTAAAGGAGCCTTCACAATAGTGAAATCCCATTCGGGTTATACGCCTATGTAGGCCTACGAATTACACTAATGTGTTAGGGATTAGGAAGGTTTTAATTTAAAGGAAGTGCACCCGCGTTTGTGTTGAGATAGCGTGTAAAACCGTCCAGGAAAAACCCCAGAGTGCATACGACCGGGATCGAACCCAAATATAACTATCTTTGGCAGTCTAGTCTAACATGAAAATAGCGTGTTATACCACGCGGCCACCGAGGCGGGTATGTTATAGCTACACACATTACACATTAAAGTGGTATTGAAAGCACGAGAAAGTAATTATGATGTTATAAAAAGTGAGAGGTATATGCGTATTTGTTCGGCAGGGCACACCTTCAGCACTCAAACAATTTTAAATCAAATTTGGTAGGAATGTTAGGGGCATCAATAAATGGGTATTTCACCATTTTCATAAAATACCATCTATCTGAATCAATCCGAGTAGATTCGTCCGAAACAGGCTAGGATTATATTGACCAAACTTGGTAATGTTTGTAAGGGTCGCCAAGAACAACATTTTCCAACAGAAAAAGAGACGTTTCCTTAACCTAAAACAAACCCCTTGACTCAATAGGTCGGGCAGACGTGCTAATCTTTCACCTAAACTCACCGGTAAGTGAGAGAGAGTGTATATGCAGTGGAGTATGTCGAGCCAGGGGTAGACTCTGCCAAGTTGGTCGAGTCAATGTCCGGACCTTGTTCGTGGGGCAGACCTGCGTCCTGTCAAGATGGGAACAACTTCACATCCTGACTGACTAGCTCGCGACAAGACCGAGTATTATTATTATTATTATTATTAGCACCGTGTCTTACTACCCGTTCGGGTTATACGCACTTACGCTAATGTGTAATGGTGGGATGATTGTGAGATGAAATGGAGGACCTACAGTTTAACGTGGGCTCCGAACCACGGTGGAGGCCTGATATTCCCCCACATTCACAAGTTGTGATTAATACACGTCTTGTCAGTCTTGTCACGTCTTGGCAGTCAGATAAATCTGTGCCGGGACCGAGGATTGAACCCCGGACCCACAGCACAAAGTCCGAAGACGGAGTTATAAACACACATAAGCACTAACAAAAAAAGGGGATTCTTAAACGATTTTTTTAACCATGCAATCCGCATTTAATTGCACTATTGATGTAGAGATGAGGAAGGTGGAATTTTTGTGAATGTACTCGCATTTGCCTGGAGGAAGACAATAACTTATTCAATACACCTGACCTTCCCGTATCAGACAAATTAAATCAGATGAACTTTGTGCTTAGTCCTCGTGTTCGTCCATTCAAGGTCGTAGAATTTTACTTAGATAAAACGTACGCTATGTTGTTTTAGAACGTTAAAAACAAGTATAATGGTTGGCTCAATATAAGAGTTACGGATGAGGAGGGTAGCTTGGAGTAAATGCAACCATAATGGTGTAGAGAAAAACTGAAAAAAATATCTGAGTACCGACCTACTAGTCAACGCCAATCAAGTGCAATTCTAGACTAACGCCTTGGACCACGGGTGGGTGTGTTATGCATGATTGTATACTAAAGCCGGGAATATAAAGATGGAACTCCTTACAAAATGGCGTGATTCCCGTGTGACGGTTCCTTCAAGCCGTGTGGCAATTGGGGTTGCGACGGGCACGTGGAAAAGCTACCGAGCATACATTGGGCCACGCACGAGTGCCCACGGAAATGCCCAAAGGACAAAAAAGAGCATAGGAGGAAGGTAGACTGGGCGCGACATGTGCATTCTGCGCTTCTGCAGTAAAAAGGTGTTGACGTACCGCAACATCCGAGGCGCTCTGCGAACGTTAGCAGGTTAGCCGGTTGTGCTTACGACGAGGAAACTGCTAATGAGTCTTTCAAGAAGGCGCACAGCGGCGGTCAATGATAACTATAGGCCTATTAAATGTAACTGTACCAGTAAGGTTGGCGTGACGGGGTTTGCATTTTACTCAGGAGATTGGGGTTTTCCATTTCCCTAAAGTTGAGTGTACTGGCTAATCTACTGCTAGTGCTACCGTTCTCCTAGAGAATATCCTCGAGACTTGTTCCTTCACGGTGTCCTGGTCGCCCTCAGGGTCCGGTGACGTGATCAACCGTGTCGGGAGACTACGAGGGGTCGCGGGAAACGTAGTTGCACGGAGCGCGCGGACAAGAAAGGGCGGGCGGGGCACAAATTTATAGCATGGGACACTGTCTCGCCGCAGTTCGGGAAGATAGTCACTGGTGCAAACAACTTAGCCCAATACAATACAGTTGCAAACATAAACAAGAAACACATTACGCTAAGGTCCGCATGTTTTTATTGTAAAGGCTTGGCGACAATAAACCTAGTTATTGAATATGTTACACATAGCGAGATATAGCTGGAAATAATTTAGCCCAACCAAGTAGACTGACAGACAAAAGTTACTGGGCAGACTCTACTTTCAGATAAGGAACCATCCCCCTAAACGACCTTTGAAACCCTATAAACATGCCAAATTTGGTTTAAATCATTCGAATTATATTATTATCATCATAATCATAATCATCATAATCATCATCATCACCGCGTCTTAATACCCGTTCGGGTTATACGCACTTACGCTAATGTGTAATGGTAAGGTGATTGTGAGATGAAATGGAGGACCTAACAGTTTAACGTGGAATCCAAACCACGGTGGAGGCCTGGCATTCCCCACATTCACAAGATGTCTTGTTAGAGGTGAAGGAAGGGTTTTGTAATCAGATAAATCTGTGCCGGGACCGAGGATTAAACCCCGGACCCCCATAATTCCGACACCTTACCCCTAGATCGCCAGGTCACCCTTAGAATTATAGAAGGAAGGTAGAGCTAATATATACTGTAATAGGAAGGATTATGTGGGCAATCAATAATATTATTAGTTGTAATCAAAATAATACTTTGCAGAAGTGAGAGGTTACATTTTTTTAAGGTCACTAGATAAACCGTAGACATAAGTCTAGCCTTTAGAGAATGTTTTTTTTAACATATGTCTAAATATTAATCATCTAATATTTAATTTTCGGAAATTGTATTATTTTTCTTTGTATATCTAAAAAAAATTGACAAAGAAACCCTCACAGTATACGGAGTGGCAATATAACTAACTAAACAAAGTTTATTGAGACTCAGAAAATAAAATGTACTACTTGTCAATTAGGGCAATTTTCTGAAATAATTATTGCTTTTTAAGTCGATTGTAAATAAGGTAATTTGAACAATTATCTACATAATATGTTGTCAACATCGTTACTCGTTCTTTAGCCTCTCCTTCCACTAGGGGTTCAGGAAGGTTTAATTACAGTCAACAGAACGGGAGAAACTAGTTCATTTGCAATAGTTTTCTTGGTGACCTGGCGGTCTAGGGGTAAGGTGTCAGAATTCTGTACTGGCGGCCGGGGTTCAATCCTCGGTCCCGGCACAGATTTATCTGATTGCCAAACCCTTCCTTCACCTCTGACAAGACATCTTGTGAATGTGGGGAATGCCAGGCCTCCACCGTGGTTCGGATTCCACGTTAAACTGTAGGTCCTCCATTTCATCTCACAATCACCCTACCATTACACATTAGCGTAAGTGCGTATAACCCGAACGGTTAGTAAGACGCGGTGCTAATAATAATAATAATAATAATAGTTTTCTAACAGATCGATACTCTTTAAACCTACTGTAGTGTACTCTTACGGCCAGCCATGTAATCTGCAACTATCTCTCCAAACAAAAATACTCTCGATTTTGTCAGTTGTAAGATAAACAATAAACATATTGTCATTGCTGGATATTATATTACTGTACTCGCTCTAAAAGGATATTTTTACGTCAGTCTGACTATAGTGCTCGTAGAGATGATTTAATGGGTTTTAAAGTAATGCATGGAGCAGAGAGATAAGGATTTTTTTGTACACGCCAACCTACTCGTCAACGATAAACATGGTTAAATGAATGAGCCTAACATTTTGTCCGCGTGCTCACCGATTTGGTATTTTCTTTAGGATAAATGTGGGAAGAATCCAAGCCCAAAGAAGACATCTTTTTCTTCTCTCTTCTATAGTATAAATAGTCGAATACACATCTAAACACAAATGGGAGTAATTTAATTAATGTTTGTCTAAAATGTAGTCCCTCTTCTCTTTTTGTTTGATAAAGGCAACAATGCCAAAATATTATTCAATTTATGTTAACATTTGTGTTTAAACGTGTGTGATTATTTATACTACGAAATAAAGATTTCACCTTTTTACTTTGGATTCTTCACACATTTTTCCTCTTTCCCTAGATGGGCTTTCTTCATCAAATTTACACTTATAGTTTTTATATCAATTTCCATTATTATTATTATTATTATACCATTTATCCATTGTGCCACCTCATTGTTAAATAAATACTGTACTGCGATAATACTCCCTTAAAAACATTAAAACACAGTAAAAAAAATCTATTTTAATAAAGAACAAGTTCCCCTGAAAGATGTTCATAAATTATCCTCTTCTAGCTTAAGAAATAAGTAGGAAGCAAACTCACTAAAGCTGATCATGTAAGTAGAGCTTTGCACAGATAGCATTCGAATTACCTCAATCCGAATCAAAAAAATATCACTTAACATCTGCATTCACGGATATTGTGGTATTTTATTCCATTCATAGCCAATAGCACTGGCATTTAAATTACAAAAGAATGATTTAAATGTAATCCATAACATAACAAGTTGTATTTAATTGGGTGACCTGGCGGTCTAGGGGGTAAGGTGTCAGACTTCTATGCTGGCGGCCAGGGTTCAGTCCTCGGTCCCGGCAAAGATATATCTGATTACCAAACCCTTCCTTCACCTGTGACAAGACATCTTGTAAATGTAAGGAATGCCAGGCCTCCACCGTGGTTCGGATCCCACGTTAAACTGTAGGTCCTTCATTTCATCTCACAATCACCCTACCATTACACAATTAGCGTAAGTACGTATAACCCGAAAGGGTAGTAAGACGCGGCGCTAGTAATAATAATAAATTAAATAACATGATTTATTGCAACCATAAAAACTGCCCTCCCCGATTTAAGAAAACAATAACAAAATAAATTGAGCTGTTTGAAACTCTATTCTGTTGTTATATCCACCCACACTCCACGGATGTATCACACATTTATTTATCCACATTGTTAATATTATTACGGATATTCACATTCACACTAAAGTGTCTGATGCGAAAAAAAAAACCACGCACGATTAAGATTTTTTAAAGATCCCAAAACAAAGTAATCGTTTAGTCCCCCAATGTTTAGTGTGATAAGTGTGACGGTAAACACTGTGCACTGGGAACTTTCACGATTTGAAAGTAGTTTTACGTCTTGTTGACTTGTTAGCGCAAACCGGCGAGAAGAGATGTTTAGCGAGCGGCATGGATCCTTAGTTGAAGATATTCGTCCAAATAACGAGTGGTTAATAGGTAAGGAGGGGTTCAAAAACACATTTTATCGATTATGTCTGTTCTTTCAAACAATCTGACGAACAAAAGGTTCTAATCTCCCCGGTGAAGACAGCTATTTAGCTAACGACCAGCTGACAGTCAAGTCAACCTTTACACGCAACTTCCTCTGACATCCATTAGGTATCGATGCGGTGTCGACCGTGTTGGTCGAGTGTGCTAACCGCTCGCCTAGCACTGGTGGTGACAATGAACTCGAGAGTAGTGTGTTGGTACAAGAATGTCAGAACCGATAAAAGGAGCAAGTGTGGGAATCGTTGCGTTCTTAGGACGACAAGCCACGTCCACGTTAAACTGTAGGTCCTTCATTTCATCTCACAATCACCCTACCATTACACATTAGCGTAAGTGCGTACAACCCGAACGGGATAGTAAGACGCGGTGCTAATAATAATAATAATAATATAAAATACAGCTCAGATCTCCACTACACTATAGAGTGCACTTACGCTAATGTGTAATGGTGGCGTGATTGTGAGATGAAATGGAGGACCTACAGCTTAACGTGGAATCCGAACCACGGTGGAGGCCTGGAATTCCACACATTCACAAGTTGTGATTAATACACGTCTTGTCAGAGGTGAAGGAAGGGTTTGGTTAATCAGATAAATCTGTGCTGGGACCGAGGATTGAACCCCGGAACCCCAGTACAGAAGACTTGACACCTTACTCCTAGACCGCCAGGTCACCTTGTAATCTTATAAATGGTGGAGTTGGTCAAGTATTGAAAGGTAACACGCTTACCTTGCTTGGTTCCTCTATGACGTAGCTCAGTGGTTCTCAATCTTTTCCAGATCGCGGCCCTCCTCACGTCAATGATAAGTCCCCCCTAATATTTACCCCCACACGAGGTGAAATTAAAAACCTACGCACACATTTATAGCTCTCTACGTAATACATTTCATATTAATTTAAGAAATAACACTTATATATTACATCATTATTAAAAACTAGACCCTTCCCCCCTCCACCCACATTATTATTTTCAACACACATATTGAAGAATCATCGTAGACGCTACCATAAAATATGAGTGACTATTGACATTTTTATGAGGAATAAATTAAATTTTCAAGATAAAATATAGCCTATGTTACTCGCTGATAATGTAGCTTTATATTGGTGAAAGAATTTTTAAAATCGGTCCCGTAGTTTTTGAGTTTATCCATTACAAACAAAAAACAATAAATCAAATCTTTCCTCTTTATAATATTAGTGTAGATGGGTTGTTTCAAGTATTCTGTGTAGTTATTTAACAAGAATTCAAACCCACTTCGGTGGCCGCATGGTCTAAGGTGTCACTCTCGCAGGTGACTAGCCTGTCGATGGCTGAGAGAGATTGAGAATTGAATCTCGGTTGGCTGCACTGAAGTTTTTTTCCCAAAATGGTTTTTCACTGTCTCTCTCTCTTTTTCCTCGCAAGTGCGGGTGCGCTTCCTCTAAATGTAGCCTTCATCATCCTTAAAAGCATTAAAGTAATTAGTTTATCAAAGTACAAACTGAAATGGTAGTAAGACGCGGTGATAAAAAAAAAAGTATTGTAATGAAAGGCGAATTTTTTCGGCCGTCAGCTTTCTATTTACAGAATCAACGGAGGATTTAATGCAAATTATAAATTTGTCTTCTCACTAAGTCTGTTTTTGTATTTATGTTTAATATGCACAAGAGCTGAGAACGTTGTCAGCTGAAGGAAACAGCGCCTTCAATTTTGAATCACAAGCCAACTCGCAAGTTGGTCTTCAATAGATGATACGCAGATCCTTACAGGAAGGCCCACTGGGTGCTCAAACCGGAAATGGTACCAGGGGCAAAGCACGGGGCGCTACCTTTGTACTACTCATCTTCAGTGGCGGTGAAACCTTATTTGTTTAAGGGGTAGAGGGGGGAGGGGAGTTGTAAAAAAAAGAGAGAATGTTGAGGGGTTTTGGCCCTCAAGCCAAAGGGGTTTTTTACCCTTAAGCCAAAGGGGGGGTTTGGGTACCCTCTCCAACCAAATATCTAGAAAATATTTAAAGTGGCCCTTATTGTGATTTTTTTTAATTAGACTCTTCTATAAGCTATTTGGAGTGGTTTACTCCAATAAACCTTTTTAAATTTGTATGTCCCTCGAAACTATTTAATGTTATAAATCCTATTATAGATGCTATTTGAAGGTGTCTTCCCAGATACATTTTTTGAAAATTGGATGACTCTAAAAGCTATTTGGAGTGTTATTACATGGACAATTTAAAAAAAAATCAAGTTCTTTTGAAGCTAGGGCCTATTTAAAATGAGCCTCTACCAGAAACTTTTTGAAAATCGAATATCTCTAAAAACTATTTGAAGTGTTATGCAAGTCCATATTTGTTTCATATTTATGAATATCAGAAATGATTGAAATAAATTTAGAGGAAGTCGGACAAGTTTATTCTAGAGGATGGAGGAGTTTTATTCAAATCAGAGGAGGGAGGGAAGGGCAAATTATTTCCAGGGAAAACAGCCCCCTCTCTTTCCTCTTTCACTACTCAACTTAGGGTTGTACATTTTTATAAACTTTGTTTTCACTTTTACAAAATAATAACAGTGTACGAACATTATTATGTAAATGAACACTGGAATGTTAGGCACATGATAAAATACTTAGATTTTAAATGAATTTGATATTCTACTAGACTATCTTTATGTGCCAAATTAAAATTCAGTAGAAAACTTGAAACCGTGCGGTTTCCAAACGCTTTGAAACGAAGGGCAAACCGACCGAAGCAGGGACATAACGGTGAAAAATGCCAGTAAGTTCCATCGCTGGAAACCGCAGTGGTAGGGCTGCCTGTTCCTTAGTATGGATAGACAATTGATCTTGAATTTTCTTTCATATGCTACATTTTTTAAATTTGTGAAGATGGACCTTGGGCCCGGGCCCCTGGAAGTCCCGGGTCCGGTATCATGGCTCTCTCCCCTTCTGGCGGGCTTGCCTACAAGACTCTTTGCGAGCCCCAGGTTGGGAACCTCTAATGTAACTTGTAAGTATAGTCCATAGAGTGATCGGTCAAGTTGAGAGTGCTACTTTTAATGATACACGTAGTGTACTCTATATTACTATCCCAAAGTTCGAAGTTCAAAATTTTGCTTAAAGCATTAATTTACACTTCCCAGCAGCAAACGTTAACCCAAATATAAATTAAGTGTCAAGAGGGAAATTTAGATCAAGCATTAAAAAATTGTGTTTTAGCAAATATGCCTATGAAAATGTTTTTAAAAAAATATATAAATCTATTTGAAAATTCTTGAATATTTAATTTGCATTGTATTAAATATTTCAGCAAATGGCTATGTAGAACGTAGAAATATAATTTTTCCACACTTTAAAAAAACAAAGTTATAAATAAAAATAGTGATAAGCTCATTATCTACCCTAGTTTTATTTGTACAAAGTTACTCAACAGTAAATAATGCGGGAGTAGGTACGGGATTCGATCCAAAGGCCCTTAGCTCAACGCGCCAATACCACTAGCGCTGAGATATATATATATATATATATTCCTGACGGTTTTTCATAATTTCCATCAGCCAACTTAAAACTTTAATATAACACAAGCGAAACCTCGCTAAGAAAACGATTTGTCTGACGTAAAACTAGAATAATAAAATAAAATAAAAAAAACTAGTGAGAGAAAATGAGAAATTCTCTTCCCGGTGGCTAAGCCGCTATTTCACAGTTGACCATGACTAAAACACGAGTTGTCTACTAGCCTACTAAACACAGCTCATTATGGAGACCCACTTATACTGCGGTATATCTCGTCAACTGCAGGCAACCCACAGCCCACTTTTTATAGAAACAGCCTTTTATAAACTATAGATACTTTCTTTTTGCGGCCAACATTGATACTATTTTACAAACAGTGATATTTTATAGGAGTATGATATCCAAACTAAAAGCTGCAGATCACATGACTTAACTTCAGATAAAAGGTTATTATTATTATTATTATTATTATTATTATTATTATTATTAGCACCGCGTCTTACTACCCATTCGGGTTGTACGTACTTACGCTAATGTGTAATGG
>CABFVX010000552.1:100066-111372 GCA_902151425.1 Timema shepardi
TCGGTAATCGGATAAATCTTTGCCGGGACCGAGGATTGAACCCCGGCCGCCAGCATAGAAGTCTGACACCTTACCCCCTAGACCGCCAGGTCGCCGACTGATAAAAGGTTCTTCCTATGAAAATTGGATGGTAAGTTTCATATTCCTACCACAAGAAATAATAATTTAGCCACATTGGTGGTCACATGGTTCACAAAGGCGTACCTCTCACAATAGACTGAAATGACAGTGACAGAGGGGATCGAGGTTTGAATCCCATTCGGATGGTTTTTTTCACTAACGATTTACTACTCTCCCTCCACAAGAATGCGAGTACCTTTCAAGTTATATTAATACAATTATGTTAAGACTACAGAACAAATATTCAAATGATAATTTATAATTAGCGTGCAATACAATGCAAGGGTCTCTGTGCAAAATAACAGTAATGATGATGGTGATTGGTTGATGGTTGATGGGTGATGGGTGATGAATGATGAATGGTGATGGTGGTGATGATGATGATGATGATGATGATGATGATGATGATGGTAGCAACACAGAACCCAAACTTTACGAGTAGATATGTAATTAACGTAAAAATTAATAATTACAAGAAAATAGGTGCAAAATGGGAGGAAATAAGGAAGTAGCATGGACCAAACATTGACTTTGGAGTAAATTTTGTTTAATTGAAATTAAAAAAAACTATTTTTAATTGATGTGTTAGAAATAGAAGGATGACCTCTATCCCTTCTTAGTGATGGAATCAGGATTGGTTTATTTATTTATTATTTATCATCATCTCGTCTTACTACCCGTTCGGGTGATACGCTTATGGGTAAGGACTTGAGAAGGTTGTATTTAGAGGATGTGAACCCACATTTGCGTGGAGGTAGAGTGTAAAACCATCTAGGAGGAAAGCCACCCCCAGTTCACCCGACCGAGATTCGAACTTGGATCTCCCCGTCCTCGGCAGTCTAGCTGAACATGAAACTAGCGCGTTATCTAACTACGCCACCGAGACGGGTGATCAGGATTGGTCTCATGAATGATGTGACCCAAAAGGTCGAAACCCTTCCCCGAACCACTCCACTCATGATATCTCCAGATAAATCCAGACGATTGGAAGTTGGTCTTCCGTTGTCACGTGATCGGCGTGACTTCCGTGCCAAGCAAATAAGAGTGGCTTGTGATGTTCTAAAAAAAACCCCACCCAAAACAACATCTCGAGCTTATCCAACCTGGGAAAACCGGACGATAAAGGTTTAGTACAAAGAAATACACCCGCGTTTTTCTGAACGAATATTATTATTATTATTATTATTATTATTAGCACCGCGTCTTACTACCCGTTCGGGTTATACGCACTTACGCTAACGTGTAATGGTAGGGTGATTGTGAGATGAAATGGAGGACCTACAGTTTAACGTGGAATCCGAACCACGGTGGAGGGCCTGGCATTCCTCACATTCACAAGATGTCTTGTCAGAGGTGAAGGAAGGGTTTGGTACTCAGATAAATTTGTGCCGGGACCGAGGATTGAACCCCGGCCACCAGCACAGAAGTCTGACACCTTACCCCTAGACCGCCAGGTCTCCCCCCTAACGAATAATAATTATTTACTGTTCAAGGGGCTGGGATTGGAACACGTGGTCTTCCGAGTCAAAATTCGTGGTTAGTCCGGATGGGTATTAAGGCTAAGAGCTAGAAATCGACAACTTTGCGACCGATATCTTACTTAGTCAGCTGATTCTATTCACTCTTCTTAAAGCTTACGGGTTCAGGTATCCACAAGTCAAAAATGTATCTATGTTGAAATGGCCGCGTCGCGTCGGTCAGCGAAATGATATCAGCCGCTGTCAGGAAACACGGCTTAAAATACAATGGTCTGTGTCGTTTTCTGGAACTACTTCTCTATTCTGTCAAAGTTTATACTCTCTATAGTTATCTTTATTATTATTATTATTATTATTATTATTATTAGCACCACGTCTTACTACCCGTTCGGGTTATACGCACTTACGCTAATGTGTAATGGTAGGGTGATTGTGAGATGAAATGGAGGACCTACAGTTTAACGTGGAATCCGAACCACGGTGGAGGCCTGGCATTCCTCACATTCACAAGATGTCTTGTCAGAGGTGAAGGAAGGGTTTGGTAATCAGATAAATCTGTGCCGGGACCTGGGATTGAACCCCGGACCCCCAGCACAGAAGTCTGACACCTTACCCCTAGTCCGCCAGGTCACCTTCTATATTAATCCTTGGTCATATAATTAAGAAAGAGGTAAAGGAAAACTATAAAACTTCTTATCTCAAGGTAAAGAGGGAAGCTCATTTATAGTTTTTAAATATCTGTAATGTTCTTTTGTGAGCCTATCATAATAATTGTATTTGCTATAGGAAGGCTAAATCTAAAGCTCGTCTTTCCATCAAGCCTAGTATCATAGCTCCGCAAATATAACAAGTCGTTGAAAATGGGCTAATGTCCCATTTTCACACATTTGTTTTCTGTTAATAAAGTCAAAAATATATGGTAATTGAAGAAAAAGATCTATTTTGGAACTTTTCGACTTTATTTTGGCATGATACATATTTTGAAATTAAATTTAAATATTGCTTTAGAACTGAACTTCTGCGCGGCGATTTCTCTCTTACCAAGGCTTAATTTGTGTTAGTAATACGGTAAATGTAATTAGGATAAACATACCACCAAGAGGTATTAGAGTTGATGCACAGTTAATAATAATAACCTCAATAGAATCATTGCTACCCTTGAATGAAGGAGGTGGCTAGCAAGGAAGTCGACGAGACAAACGGTCACATTGCTAAGCGCATGTGGAGAGGCAGCTGGCCTCGCTCGGACAAAACACGCAGTTGGGCGCCATTATTAACACAGGAAACATAGACACAACACACCTGCTAATTCCCCCCAAACCCTTCTATTACCTGACGGATTGTACCCTTCATTCACCCTGGAAGCTTACCTACTTGATTCACTATGGTATCATTTATTTAAAAAAAGCCAGAATGTAGTCCGCCAAGGGAAGATTGCATAGTCACCCAATGGTAGCAGTCTTCTCCAAAATTGTCAATATTACCGCTGCGATGGAAGAAACTACAATCGAACACATTTAAGGACACGAGGGTAAGTCTTGCCGGATTCCCACCGGAAGCTGCGCTATGCTATGCTTTGCTACAGTAGCCCCATGGCTTCTTTGGTGCTGACTGACAGCCCACAGCTGACGGCTTTGAAAAGTTACCAGACCAAATTATGTATCCCTAAACCGAATCACATTATCTGTAAACACATGTGTTTAGCAGCTGTCAATTCTGACAGTCAAAATGTAGGTATATACCTAAATGTTGACTGTCAGAATTCAGCTGGTAGCTGTCAGTCAGCACCAAAGAAGCCACGGGGCTACTGTATGTTTTAAGATCGCTAGCCAAGTATCTAAACGAACACATTGAAACATCACACTATGCTGTGCTATGCTATGCCGTGCTAAGCTACGCTATGTGAGCGAAATCGCGGACCGGGCGATTTTTACATTTCACTCGCGCTACGTTTTGTGCTGCGCATTTGTGAGCGGACATTTACCCACCTCTTTCCATCTAATCACACCTAATCAGTGTGGTTTTGAAACGCGAGATATCTTGAAGAACGTGTGCCTGTGTTTCTTTGAGATATTTTGTGTTGTGTTGATGGATTATCGTTCCAGAAAATTGTGGAATTCACCTAAAATTAACTTATCACAGCATATATCTTGTATACTCCATTCACGGTAGGAATTACTCTCTGAAAGATCCTTTTTCCTACCGATATCCTACTATATAATAGATTTCTGGCAGGAAAAAAGGCCTTTCAGAAAACAATTCCTACCGTGAACAGACTTTACCCACAACCGTTTACTTTTTGATCCCTAACACACATTTCGCGTTGTTATTCATGTTAACATTTTGTAACCTTCGTTTCTTTACTTAATTATTTATTGTGAGCGTACGAAAAAAGCCCACAACAAAAGTCTGATAAAATAAGAATAACCAGAATTTTAAAAATATTATTAAATTAAGGTTTGCACCAGTTTATATATATCTTTTCTAAGTCATTAAATTCGATTGGCCCACATAAGAAATAATCTCGAACGAATTTGTTTCCGAAATTGCTCAAGGATCTAGTTTTCTGACGGTACGATAGGTTTAACTCACGGCCAAACAACAATTAGATTGATCGAGTTTCTCGTGGGCACATTGGTGCAGTAAACCAGACATTAATATACTATAATTAAACCCTTACTCAATTTCCTGTGTAACTTGTCCGCTACCGGAGGCTACTCTGTTGGAGGACCTGTGTGAAATACCGGTCGAACTGATGGAGGCCGCGGAGTGTACAACATCACGACCAGGCTGGAAGGTTAGAGAATCACTCGACCACGAGTCTTTAACCTGCGGTAACCTTTTTTTTTCACTATGAATCATGAAAATTATAAAATTATTCCAAGAGATAAAAATGATAAATACAGATACATATTTTAAATAATCAACAAATAAAATAAATAAGTATTTCCCGTTATTTTATAAACGATTTTGTGCTTTTTACGTGAAGACATATATTACGTTTCTACACAGTCAACGTACTTTGAACCGGCAAATGACTACTTTAGTAGACGAGATAAATCGCACAACCACCTGCTATGAATGATCCAAAAATAAGAAAAACAACAGAAAACATACCTACTTCACGAGAAATCCTAGTCCCTAGTGTATCCTAATCCCTAGTGTAAGTGTATAAAAATATGCTAAAACAAATATTTTAATATGTATTTAATCAATTTTTTTAGCACCCATTCGTGTTATACGCTTATGTACTAATAACACTAATAGTCTTAAGGATTAGGAAGGTTATGTTCAGAGAAAATGTACCCGCATTTGCGTGAAGGGAGGGTGGAAAACCATTTAAGAAAGACCACCCCCAGTACACCCGACCGAGATTCGAACCTCAATCTCCCTGTAATCGGCAGTCTATTCTAATGCAAAATAAAAATATTGTCGGTACATTATTGCGGCCCGCGAGCCAGCAAGAGACAGAAACATTGGCCCTCGGACATAAAAAGGTTAAACACCCCTGTACTAAAAGAATCAATAATTCTTTTGAAAAATGAGATAAGATAAGATTACAATCAGAACCTTTGATTTCACAATTCCAAATATAGCAAACCAATTCAATTCAATGCTTTATGGTGGGAGTGTAAGGGCACGAGAAAGTTCAGTGTTTTTTCGGTTTTTATACAAAAACTTTTTTTTTTGTAAATATTTCTTCAGTAGAAACATAAGAGTTTACTTCTCTTCACATGATGATATCAACATTTCTTGAATATCTGTCAACGGTGATCTGGAATTTAATGACAACTTTTTCTTCTTCGCTTTATTTAAATTTTTTGTTATTATGGCCGATATTCAAGAATTGTTCATGTCGCATGTAAAGAAAAATTTGCTTTATATCCCCCGAAAAAATTGCTTTGTT
The DNA here is from genome assembly GCA_902151425.1 of Timema shepardi. NCBI lineage: Eukaryota > Metazoa > Arthropoda > Insecta > Phasmatodea > Timematidae > Timema > Timema shepardi. The sequence continues at coordinate 105,572 of CABFVX010000552.1, forward strand.
ATAAAAACTGCAAAAACACTTTTTTCACGTCCCATACACTCCTACCTTAATAAATGTGTTTAGAGTAGATAAAGTATTTGTTTGACTGCATTCTTGACAACTACGGAAAAGTACTAAAATAATATTTTATATGAAAAATATTTCAATACTCGTCGCACATTTTGTATTTTTACCCTTAAAGGAAACATTTAACAACAAATGCTCGAAATTACATCTAAAACAATACTTGTAATTCGTTACGAACGAATTAAGTGATATATATATATATATATATATATATGGTTCTTACACTAACGATTTAATTTATTTACAGAACAATGTTAAAATGAGTTTTGCTTTTTATTTTTAAATAAATAAAAAATCAGAAAAGAATTTATAAAGTTAAGAAATAATGAAACTTTGAATAAATCGAAAACGTTACAAATTAGAAATCATCCAGATAAGGAAAAACAAATAATTAAAACTTGAAATAATGACTTTCTCAAGTAAATGTTGTTAAATTTGTGGGGGGAAAAAAACAAAAAAAACCCACGAAACTGTATTTAAAACGATAGTCGCTCGGTGTAGACATAGTTTGTTTTCTACGATCACCGAGAATCTACCCAAGTTTCGAATGACCTTGATACTGCGAGTGGTGAGGTCACGCGGGACCCTCCATTCTACACGAGGCTGTCTGACTACAACGCCGGGATATGCCCTCGTGGTTGTTGTCACTACTAGAGTGCAGCCTACTTGAAGAAGAATCTATATGTGAGAATCCTCGACAGCCGCTGCCAATCGGTTGTGGCAGAAACTGTCAAATGTCACCCAGCACATTCTTAGCTTAAGGTAGGATGGAAGGGGACGCGAGTTAAGACCAGTGTTTTTACAGTTTTTATGGCGAAACTTTTTTTTTTGCCAAAATATATAAAATATTTCTCCAGTACAAACATAAAATAAAATTTTATTCACATGATGATATCAACATTTATTGAATATCTGTCATGAGCAACGTGACATTAGATGATAAACTTTTTAAATGAAAAGAACAATTTGCCATTAAATTCCAGGACACCCTCGACAGATATTCAAGGAATTGAATTTTGAAATCACCATGTTGTGAAGAAAATTAAATTCTATGTTTGTACCGAAGCAATATTTTATTTATTTTTTTGCGAAAAAAAAATGCCATAAAAACAGGAAAAAACGCTGGCTTTTTCTCACGTGACCTTCCATCCCACCTTAACGGTCAATCGAAACAAATAACAGAGAAGCCAACGGTTGGTAAGCTTACTTTTAACTCGGAAGCTAACTGTTCGACTCCAACCAGCTGCACCAAATATTTTGCTATCACATTCCTTAGAAAAAATGCAATTTCAGTTTCATAAACACACACTCGTTAGTTAGTTTGGTTGAAATGCAGCACTTCTTACTGTCCGTTAGAGCTCTCCCCAATTAAAAACAATATAGGTCAAAGGATGAGGAGGCTCAATTTAAATAAATGTAACAAAATTCACCTCTAGAGAAGAGGGGAAACCATTAGTGAAGAACAAAAATCACCTCAGTGCAACCAGCCAGCATTGAACCCCAGCTTCCCACGTTATAGAGACAGACAGAAGTACAAATTCAGACTTCCTTCACCCAGTCGGTCCATTCTCCTGTTCTTTCAAGTTAAACCGTTTCTGTCCCACCATTATAGATATAAAACATTTAATGAAACAACCTCTATATTATTTTTATTTTTAGACTTTAGTTCCAGTAATGGATATCAGAGACTCATGATTATCTTTACCAAGGCAACAATCTCGACCATATGAGTCCAAGTCAGGAGTGCTAGCCCCTCACCTAATTATGTATGTATTCTAATACACTCTGAGCTCGATGTTAAATCCACCAAATTATTAACAACCGAAATAATTCATAGCTTTCATGAGTTTGAGTACATCAACTTGTGCTTTTTTTGGACTAGAAACAATCACGTGATGTCGAAATTAGTACCGGTGCGAACACCGACTTGAGCGCTAGTGATGTCTGCCTCGTGTAACCCATGTCGGAGACATAGCCGAAGGCTGTGGAACATCCAGTCGCATACCTTCAGCCCAGTCAACTTACAGCCCCATTACCAAATCCGCCGACTACAACCTCAGTGGTGGCTTCTCTATAGTACTTGGCTGTATTGACTCAATTTCACTCTGCCACTATAGGAACTTCTGACAATGATCATTTATACACAATAATGGATATACTGACTACTGACAGTGCCACTGACTCTCGTCCTAAACATACTAACAGCTGACACCGATCAAATATTGTTTCTATACAATAATGGATGTACTGACTCTGCTGGCAGCCCCAACAACTAACGGCCTAACTATAGAAACAGCTGACATCACATATGGGCTATAAACAATAGTGGATGTACTGACTCTACTGGCAGCCCCAACAGACTAACGGCCTAACTATAGAAACAGCTGACACCACATATGGGCTATAAACAATAGTGGATGTACTGACTCTACTGGCAGCCCCAACGACTAACGGCCTAACTATAGAAACAGCTGACATCACATATGGGCTATAAACAATAGTGGATGTACTGACTCTACTGGCAGCCCCAACGACTAACGGCCTAACTATAGAAACAGCTGACATCACATATGGGCTATAAACAATAGTGGATGTACTGACTCTACTGGCAGCCCCAACGACTAACAGCCTAACTATAGAAACAGCTGACATCACATATGGGCTATAAACAATAATGGTTGTTCTGACTACTTAACTCCACCGGAAGTTCCACTGACTGACTCTTGATGGCTTAAAAGTGCGTTAATTATTTGTGAAGAGTTTAATTGAGACTGCAATTACGACAAAATCGTGCGTCTGACAGAATAGTCGCACGAGGGTTTGGCTATATTGAAAATGTTCTCTATATATTGAAGTTTCTTTCGGCCTTCTTATACAGTTTCCTTAATCTAGTTAGTTTAGACTAATAGCAGTTCAAGAATGTACACAAAAATTCAAATGTGAGTTTTCAACCATCAAATTTACTATCAAAAAGCTGCAAATAGGTGGTATGCTTTAGTATCCCATCTCCCGGGACTCATTAACCGGGATATTAGGCGCACGATTATGCTTGAACCAGAAATTGGATTGAAATACGGCTTTCTTCATTCTTTCCGCGACAACAATTAGAATCGGTGAAATAGTTTTATCGTTTTAAAATAATTGTGTTTCGATTGTGTAGTATATAGATATAATGATAACATTGTTTAAGTGATCTCAACACCACTGGGTTTTTTTTCTTATGTATATTCCAAGTTATTGTACAACAATATGACGCCAAGTTCGGGCTGAATTACCTACCTAATTTATCCGTGGGTTGAGACAGGCTCTGTCAATCGGCTGGCAGATCTGACCGTTGAATGATGTTTTGTCAATGTCCTTTCTTTCCTATCACCATTCTAGGCTACGTAGCTCAACAGACCCAATTTGTGTACCTGTTTTGGAGTATATCAGAAGCGCACAAGGTAGGGGAATCAAAGGTGCACCATTGTTGCTAGTCTCTGAGCCCCATATGGCAGCATCACTTGTTTATATCAGTATAACCTAACATAACCTAACCTGGCACCAAATAATGAAAAGCTATTACCGTTTGGAGATTATATTTCGGAGGATTACATCCCACGGGATAGCTCATTCCCGCCATAACTGTGGACACAAGATGTTTGCAGTGTTGCCACCTTATACAGGTGTTGTTTTTTTCCCTGTGCGCTTTCGATCCAAGGTATAAGCGTGTCTTTTATTCATATCTTCGTGCGCTTTAGATATGAGATTTCTTCCTCATCTGCACTTTCGATGGTATTTTTTTTTCAGCGCCACATATTACTAACCGTTCAGGCATACGTTTATTTATTAATAGTTTTAAGGATTAGGAAGGTTATATTTATAGGGAGTGTTGGGGAGATCGAGGATCGAATCTCGGTCGGGTGAACGGGGGGTAGAGGGGTGTTTCCTACATGATTTTCCACTCTCCCTCCACGCAAATGTGGCTTCACTTCCTCTAAATTCAACCTTCCCAATTCCTAATCCATTAGTGTAATTATTACTTAAGCGTATAGCTCGAACAGGTAGTAAGACGCGATGCTAAAAAAAATATAGGAAGTGTCCCCTCATTTAAGTGGAAAGGGAGTGGGAAAGGATTTAGAGGAAAACCACCCTCAGTACACGTACGAGCCTCGTTCTACCAGTCGGCGGCAGTCTAGTCTACAGCGAGATAAGTGCGTTAGACCACGCGGCTGCCGAATCGGGCGATGTCGATGTTCTCTGACCGTTCTAACCGTGTGTACCTAGACCCCGCCCCACCTCTTTACAGATATGATATTGCGTCGGGTGTGGGTAAGCTTTCACCTTCCAGGTCAACGCGAGGCAGACTGGAGTACATACAGGTGTTCAGTTTGTCCCCTTGACCGAGTCTGTGAGAGCGAGATTACCATCAGCGTGCACGATCGTTCACTTGCAGCCTCCATATGGAGCTGGCGCTGTTGACCAGAAAGGACCGACGATAATATACAAGGGGTGGGGGCGTGACACAGGTTCAATTCACAGCTCCGCGGGCATTTAGCTCACTTTCACATCTGCACGGAGGGGAATCTCTTTCCTACGTTTAGTATAAGCCTATTATTAGGTGTTCTTTCTTACAACAGCCCCGTTCCTTTTGTTAGTAAAATTACAGTAGCCCCACGGCTTCTTTGGTGCCTACTGACAGCTTTGAAAAGTTACCAGACCAAATTATTTATTTCTACGCCGAACCAGATGATCTGCAAAACCATGTGTTTATCAGCTGTCACTTCTGACAGTCAAAATGTAGGTATATACCTAAATGTTGACTGTCAGAAGTCAGCTGTGAGCTGTGAGTCAGCACCAAAGAAGCCGTGGGGCTACTGTATACCACCAAATTTTCTTATTTCCTTCATGTCATCCAATATTTGATTCCTTCTTCTTCCTGAGCTCCTATTTTCCTTTAACTTGCCTTCCAAGACGTCATGCAGAAGACAGTTCCTCCTAAGGATGTGTCCAATCCAGGTTGCTTTGTAGCGAAGAGTCATACAAAGTCTATCAACCATTCTGTTCCATATTTTATACTAATTTCAGATTCGTACGGACGTCAACGCCTGGATAATCCTGCTTAGAAGAATACGACAATACGCCTATTTTGCCTTTATTCCCCTATTGTGTTATAGGTGGGTTTTATTGACTCTCAGTAGGGGCAAATACAGGCCTGCATTTAGTCTCAACTAAGCTACGACCAATGAATGTCTCACCAATACGGTTGGTCACGACTCCTAACCGGTAGATTGGGGTACAATCACGAGCGGTTATACTAATATTTGAATTTTCCACAAGCGGTTTACCGGCTATCCCAGGTGAAAATTATCTAAAATTCTTATTTAACTTTAGTTTTCCTCTGATTGTTTAACCTTCTAATTGCATCATGCCACGAGTCTTTAAATATTTTTTTTTTAATTAGTCCTTGTTTTAAAGATGGTCCATACGAGAGGGGCCTGGGATCATAATAATGTCTTTGACCCCACCGGGATTCAAAGAAAGGAATAGTAGTGTTCTGGTAGGCAGGCCCTCCAGGTTCCTCTTTGTTGTACATAATTTCAAAAGCAATGAAACCTTATTTGATTGACTAGAGGGGTAAATTAGCTTAGAAAATAAAAAGGGGTTTTTGATATGTTCTAAAGCTAAAGGGGAGCTTGAGGATCCTAGGAAATTTTTTGAAAATAGGATACTCCCAGAAAATATTTGGGGGGGGG
>CABFVX010000552.1:114278-134888 GCA_902151425.1 Timema shepardi
CCCCTAAGGGACTGCACCAGTGTTTACTCTGATGACATTTGGAAACCTTGAATTGAGTTGATGAACAATAAGTAAGAACGCCCAGACAACGGATGTTCATGGAATATAATAATGATTAAAAAAAAAAAAGTTGATTCGTAGGCGGGAGTCAGACCCTTGTAGCTATTAACGCCACAGGAAAGCGATTACGAGTGGATATAAAACTGAAAAGTTGAATTTCCTTTAAAAGAAGTGAATTCTAGCCAATAACGACAGGAGCTCAGTCATAGGCTGTCAACATCTGAAACTACGAGTAGATGTAGCGTCAGAAGACTGCATGTCAAGGGAATAATTAAAATAGTTCAAGGAAATGATAGCAAATTATAGAAATATAGCTAAAAAAAAGCAAGCGTTGCGCCTATGGGCCCTTCTATACGAACGCTTAAAGCGCCGCGTTCTTAAGGCTGACCCGCCTCGGTGGCGTAGTTGGCTAACGCGCTAGTCGTGTTGAGCTCGATTGCCGAGGATGGGGAGATCGAGGTTCGAATCTCGGTCGGGTGAACTTAAGGTGTTTTTTCCTAAATGATTTTACACACACACGCACTCTCTCTCTCTCTCTCTCTCTCTCTCTCTCTCTCTCTCTCTCTACACAAAAATACGGGTTCACTTTCTATAATTCAATCCCAATTCTTAATCCATTAGCGTAATTAGTACTTAAAGCGTATAAAACCGAACGGGTAGTAAGACGCGGTGCTAAAATAACTCTTTAAGGCTGACGCCTGTCTGTATTTTGATTAATCTACACATGACATTAAAAGCACCGCGTTTTTTAAAGTCGTTAAAGCGCTAAACAAGATATGCACGGCGTTTTTAAGGCAGAACTGCCGAGTCTAACGGTGTGTTCATCAGAAAATAGACACCCTGCAGATAGTATGTATTGGTGTGATCCATCTTTTGTAAGGGTAGTACGAACATTCTGGAAGAAAAGAAAGATCCTAAGGGACACATCCAGTATGCAACAGGACAGTTTCTTGTAATGTTTGAAAATCATAGATTGTATGCAGATAATTTAGTCAATATTATAGAATGTTAGTTAGTACCGTCACTTGATGAGGTTTTGAGACTTTTTTTTTTGTGAAAAAAAATACAAGATACTGTTATGGATAAAAGTATTGACTGTCACTGAACAAACACAATGCGAGGGAAGTTTCTCATCTCAACTGCCGTGAAACCGCTCCGTATAGTTTTACCGGCGCTGCCAACGTCAGCATCACCGAAATACCGGGCGCTTAAGACGCTGGTATAGATTGGACCATGTGGTGCACATTCACTTATTCAACTGACGTCCAGGCGGCGTCAAAACTGCCGCACTTTCAACGTACGGACAAAATTATACTTGTTAAATAGGGATTCTAATGAACTAAAAAAACAGGTGGGTGGCGACATCGCGAAACAAACCGCAAGTCATGAAGAAAATTAACTAATTTTAATCCTATTTAATAATAATAGTAATAATAATAATACTGGCGTGTCTAGGCTGTATCAATTTGTATCTCAGTTGGCGGAATAACAGCCAGTACTAATAGTTTATCCTGTTAATGGAGGCTCTTTCCATGTCCCGATGAGGTGAGGGGATGATGATGGTAGTGGATTGACGGTGTCAAGCCGATGAAGGCCTTAAGCTAACTTAAGCCTTATTAACCAAACCCTGGTGACCATGGTAATTATTCTCCTGTAGAGAAAAATCACCCATTACGGGATGGGAATCGAGCCCGGGGCCTCTAGGTAGGCAGCCAGAAGCTCTGAGCAATATACCACGAGGCTGGCTATTATCTATATTAAATCCTATACGGATTAGGTTAGGCATATAGAACAGGATGGCTAGAGACTCAACTGTATCACTAAAACCTGAGATATCTATCGTATTCTAAAACCATATGTTCTTAGTTGAATGTAGGTGACCTGGCGGTCTAGGGGGTAAGGTGTCAGACTTTTGTACTGGGGGTCCGGGGTTCAATCCTCGGTCCCGGCACATATTTATCTGATTGCCAAACCCTTCCTTCACCTTTGAAAAGACGTGTATTAATCACAACTTGTGAATGTTGTGAATGCCAGACCTCCACCGTGGTTCGGATCCCACGTTAAATTGTAGGTCCTCCATTTCATCTCGCAATCACCCTACCATTATACATTAGCGTAAGTGCGTATAACCCGAATGGGTAGTAAGACGCGGTGCTAATAATAATCTTAGTTGAAGGTTTATATATCACTTATTGTTGCAACATCACACACCAGAACAGATGATATTTACTTAAGTTTATTTTGCGCATTTGTGTTTTCATTTTTCTATGTTTTTTTATGAAGCTTTGGGATATAATAAACGTCAAATTAGAACCTAAGTACTATAGCCTAGCCATAAATAACAATCAAATCTGAAATGTAATCACTATCATAGATGTATAATAAACACCGACGTTAGGGCCGTATTGAATGGTTTGTGGAAGTGTTGTTAAGCGCACTTAGACGATACTGTACTTGGGGATTGTTTCTGTCCCGTAATAGCTATTCGACCAGTAACAACCGTATTTTAAATTGAAAAGTAATTAGTGAACGTGTGTTTTTCTGTTAGCAATTATAATACAGAGTGAAGCAATTTAGAAGTGAAAAAACAACGCGTTTCGCCTGGCAATATATCAAAATACTCCGCTGGTAAAAGGCCTTTAATTACTTGGACAATTTTCTAAATGAATGTTTGTTTTTTTAGCACAGTGTTTTACTACCTGTTCAGGTAATACGCGTGTATAGCCCCTACTAATTATGCTAATGAGTTAGGGATGAAGAAGGTTGCATTTATAAGAAGTGTACTTGCATTTGCGAAGAAGGTTGAATTTATAAGACGTGTACTCGCATTTGCGTGGAGGAAGATTGGAAAACCATTTAGAGAAAACCACCTTCAGTAAACCCGACCAGGATTTTGAGCCTCGATCTTTGTCATCTGCAGTCTAGTCTAACACGAGAGTGACACCTCAGACCATACGGCCACCAAAGCAGGTAAATGAATGTTAATTAAATATAGTTAATACTGTAGATGATAGTAATATTTTTCTCTGCTCTAGTAGGAAAGCCCAACCCTAGTTGCAAAACAATAACGCGTACATTTTTATAACCCTTCGTAAGTGGAAAAGGTGTATATTCTGCTGTTTGGTTGGTTTTGGCTTAGCTATAAACTTTATAACACAATCTTTATATTTTAACTTGAATATATATATATTTATTTAATAAATAGTAAAAGATACCGCATCTTAACCTATTTTTAAAATTCTCAGGACCATATTTATAATCTAGTTTCGGGATTCAACCGATCTCTCGGTATACGACATAATAGTCAGCTTAGATCTAATGTGAGATTGGCTAACGTTCGAATCTTGACTAATTGTTACGTCCCTTTGTGTTGTGACGAGAAGGCTCACACCTACTAATTGTTTCAGATAATCTCATCTTTACCGGGGATCTAGATATACTTCATTAAAACAGAGTGCCCATGCAAACGAAATGAATGTGAAAACGTGGGAGAACATTATGAAGAGCAGTTGTTTTGGATGAGCTTCACATAAAATAACACTAGGTACAGTAGCTCCGCGGCTTCTTTGGTGCTGACTGACAGCTCGCAACTTACTTCTGACAGTCAACATTTAGGTATATACCTACATTTTAACCGTCAGAAGTGACAGCTGCTAAACACATGTTTTTGCAGATCATTTGGTTCGGCGTAGGGATACATAATTTGGTCTGGTAACTTTTCAAAGCCGTCAGTCAGCACCAAAGAAGCCGTGGGTCTACTGTATATTTTCATTGCTTATAATTTATAAAACTACTTAATTTACAATTGCTCCTAGCGGTGGCCCCATGGTCTAAAGTGTCACTCATATTTGCGTGGAGGTAGAGTGGAAAATCATGTAAGGAGAACCACCATCAATACAACCGACTGGGATCAAAGCCCGATCTCCTCGTTGTCGGCAGTTTAGTTTGTTGAAGTCTTTGAATCCTTGAAGATCATTTAATATTTTAAAACATAATACAATTATATTAATATTATAAAAGTCGGGCATTCCAAAAATAAATGTAGAGAAGTCAACATTAACAAAAGGGCACTTAATATATTTACCTCCCAAATTTAAGAATTGATATTATCTCTAAAAAGGGGCCCACTGATGAAAACATGAATACTTTAGTAAATTTAAAATCTGTTGACTATCAATTTGGTCAAAGGTTATTTCTACAGTGATTCTACTATAATCTTATTTAAATAAAAAGGGCCTTCATCCCAAATCTATAAACGTTACTATGTATATTTTCTCGTATCCGTTTTTCAAGTCATGTCATATGTAGATATCACTATTGCTATATTATCAATAGCTAAAATATAACATTAATAATAAATTAAATTATCAATGCGGTAAAAAAAAAGTTGCTTGTATTTCCAAAAAAGACCTTTCCTATGAAAATTGTATTGAATGGATTTGCTTAACGCAAGTGTCAGCCAATCTCTCTTACTAAGTAGAAGACCTAAGGTAGATTTTTAAAAGTATTAGGGCCTAAGTCTATATAATTAATAATATACCAATGACCGCCTGGTCTAAGGTAGAGACGGCAAATCTATGGTAAGGTTTAGGTGGCACGTCGAAATGGGAAAAAATAAAACACTAAATAAAACTTTTCCCAGCGGGGTATACTTTTTTTTAAGTCGCTAATATTTCAGCAGCCTTGTCATTCAATGTCATGTCATAATTTACTTTGTGAAGTCAACAGTAATTAGGAATCGTCTTGCCTCGTACTTAAGGTGGGGTGCTAGTGAACGTGAGTTTAGTGCATTAATTTTGCAAATTTTATGACAAAACATTTTTTAGCCAAAATAAATCAATTACTTCTTCAATAGAAACATAGAATTTAGTTTTATACACAGGCTACTCTAAGCAGTTCTTGAATATTTGTCATGAGCATATCGACATTTGGTGACAAACTTTTTAAATGAAAATAAAAAGTTGTCATTAAATTCAAGGACACCTTTGACAGATATTCAAGAACTGTTGAGATTAACTAGTGCAGAAAACTTAACTCTTATGTTTATATAGAAGGAATATTTGATTTATTTTGGCTAAAAAATGTTTATTTTATAAAAGCTTCAAAAATACTGACCTGAACTCACGTCCAATAGCACCCCAGGTTGAAAGCAAGATACAAAGCGAACATAAATTATTATTATTAGCTAAGAAATTACAACATGTGTCATACTAATCTGGAACAAATTATTCATTTTATTTTTATTTTACGATATATTACAATTTATTGTATTTTTTTCACAGACAATGTCACTTTCAATATTTGTTAATGAAATTAAAAACTAAGACACTCACTTTAACAACTAAATAAATTTTCCTTTTTTATAATTTAGGCATTCTTAAAATATTTACAATGTGATTCGAGCTATTCACCACATCCAACAAGTTTTTATTTTTAAACACCGATCAAAAAAATGTAAATAAGGGGTGACACACTGACCGGATCAAAATCCAGCTATTTCTCAAAAGGAAAAAGTTTCCCCATCCGTGGGCCAAGGTCTCACTCTCGCAAAAGACTAGACTGCCGATGACAGGGAGATCCGGGTTAGATCCCAGTAGGGTGTACTGAGGGTGGTTTTTCCTAAATGATTTTCCACTATCCCTCCACGCAGATTCGGGTAAAATTCCTCTCAATTCAACCTTCCTAGCTCCTAACACATTATAGTAATTAGTATATAGACGTATAACCTAGACGAGTACTAAGACGAGGTGCTAAAAATATACTACCAAATTAAAAAAAAAAAAACAGTAAAAGAGAGCCGTTTGCCCCATTTCTATAGAAATACATGTTTGGCACTAGGGGGAAATCGAACCCCTGGATACATATCAGTAGACAGACGCACCATAGACCAAGTTAGTTGTAGGAGTGTCCAGATGAAATACCATTGTTCGAAATGCGTTGACAATATCTATTGACATCTTTATCGTTTTATGACCATTGCAATCAATCGACGAGAAGTGAATGATTTTATGAACGGTCAGGTAAGGTTGACATACAACTTATTTCTTGAAGAGAATATTTGTTCGTAATATCAAACATTCAATTTAGAACATGAGGCTATATATAATAAACTGGATACTAAATAAAATAAATACACTTTTTTTTAAATATCAGTATTAATGTTACATGATTTATGTTTTCAAGTCCATCATTGTACAACGTTAACACGATATATACTGTATAAAATAAGGTGTATAAATCTAGTCCTGCGAATCACATTTTTATTATGTGCGCGTGAATAACCGTTATATGAATGCCTAGTCTCGTAAACTAACGAATTAAAAATATATATAACGCAGCCTTACCTGGAATAAACCTATATGTAGAGTCTGTTACTATTATTATTATTATTATTATTATTATTATTAGCACCGCGTCTTACTACCCGTTCGGGTTATACGCACTTACGCTAATGTGTAATGGTAGGGTGAATGTGAGATGAAATGAAGGACCTACAGTTTAACGTGGGATCCGAACCACGGTGGAGGCCTGGCATCCCCCACATTCACAAGATGTCTTGTCAGAGGTGAAAGAAAGGTTTGGTACTCAGATAAATCTGTGCCGGGAGCGAGGATTGAACCCCGGCCGCCAGCACAGAAGTCCGACACCTTACCCCTAGACCGCCAGGTCACCAGAGTCTGTTACTATTCTAATAAAACAATAATCTCAACTCAACAGATGTTACCAGCACTCCTATGGGGGGAAAAGAGTAAACTTTACTGAACATATTTGCATTTGTGAAATGACAGAGCTTAATACAAATTAATTATAGAGTTCATATAATTTTCTTGATAGAAAAAAAAAGCTTTGTGGGATATCAACGAAATTTCCCGATCGGAAAACAGGTTACACCAGACTATTAAATGTTTTAAAGCCGCTGATGTGTGGTTTCTTTTTATGTATCTGAGCGTCGCTGTTAAATTATATCATCCAATGAACGAAGCGATCTAAAAATATACGTGACATGATGGTGTAACGCAGACAATGATAGAGACTCTGGATGTCGAACCCACGATATTTCGAGCACAGCACCTCCTACACGTGAAGCATACAAACTTTGCTACACACAAATTGTTTGTTCATACATTTTGAGTTGCTTGACGGTTTAATCTAAGGGTTAGAACATAAAAGGGTAATTGAAAGAAATACATCTGCATTATCGTGGAAAAAACAATGTTAAATAATTTGTGCCTTCGGTTCAACGGGTCGAGGTTTAAATCTTGACTATCCCGTCACAGGCAATTCAGTCTATTAAGAGTATAGCACCTTGGACTGCGTGGCCAACGATACTGGTACAAACTGTTGGCTTATTATTATTTAGCACCGCGTCTTACTACCCGTTCGGGTTATACGCTTTAAGTACTAATTACGCTAATGGATTAGGAATTGGGAAGGTTGAATTAGAGGAAGTGAATCCGCATTTGCGTGGAGGGAGAGTGGAAAACCGTTTAGGAAAAACCACCCCAGTTCACCCGACTGAGATTCGAGCCTCGATCTCCCCGTCCTCAGCAGTCGAGCTCAACACGACTAGCGCGTTAGCCAACTACGCCACCGAGGCGGGTAACTGTTGGCTTACTGCTCTTTTCTATGCAGTCAACGTGTTGAATGGTGAGAGTTTTTCCCATACACTAGACAGAGCTCCGAACTTAAAATAATATAATATTTAAACTATTCTGTTAGCGGCGATATACAACCTGATTGACTAATCTGAGATTGATATATTGCGGATAGTCAAAAACGAGGAGGATTCCTCTAAAAAAATAACACTTAAATACTGCACTTCATCAATCTTCAGCAACATACTATTTAGTCCAAGGAAACAGAAATAAGAGAAAATATTTTTTAAATCGTCTTAGTAATTTATTACAGTGAACGTGGAAACCGATACACTATTGTGACCCCACACTCATGGTCACGTAGTCTAGTGCGTCAGGCTCAAAGTAAACTAGATTTCTGATGATTGATAGGCATAGGTCACAGACAATATATAAAACCAGAGCCAGGTTGAGTTTATCGACACTGGGGTTCGCTAGTGTCAATGCTCAGTTATAATAGCACTTTCAAATGTACAGTTGTTAAACGACTCACTTTTAACCTTTTCGTCATAAAGGGAGCATTCTAATCGTAATGTTCAGTCTGCGTAAGCTCTTTGAGAAGTAGGATTATATTAAGAGGGGGTTGGGTCACTACCTGAACCTAGCTTTGTGGAAGCCGGTTGATCGACACTAGATGGATATTTGTGTCCTAACCATGTTTAAAATGAACTTTTCTTTTAATGCCCCTTGATGGCACCTTGCGATCGATACCAGTGTGGGTCTTGTCTGTGGACTTGGTTCGAATCTCGGTCAAGTGCAATGAGGGGTGATTTTACACATGCTATTTTTCCAATACTCTCTCCACGTTAATACGAGTGTATATACCTCTCGAATCTTTTCCCCCATCCTTACACCTTAGACGATAACTACTGTCCGTTATATATTCTAGATACGAACCGAGTTAATATCGTTAAGAACCGCGGTAAGATAAAAAAACAACAACACTATAATGCCGAATACATTATATTACAAGTGCAGTCAGTTGGGATCGAACCTTGCTAGCATCAGAGTAGATATCAGTCTAGCTAACGACTCGATTAACTCTGATAGGTGACCTGGCGGTCTAGGGGTAAGGTGTCAGACTTCTATGCTGGCGGCCGGGGTTCAATCCTTGGTCCTGGAACAGATTTATCTGATTACCAAACCCTTCCTTCACCTCTGACAAGACATCTTGTGAATGTGGGTAATGCCAGGCCTCCACCGTGGTTACCAGGCCTCCACCGTGGTTCGGATTCCACGTTAAACTGTAGGTCCTTCATTTCATCTCACAATCACCCTACCATTACACATTAGCTCAGGTGCGTATAACCCGAACGGGTAGTAAGACGCGGTGCTAATAATAATAATAATAATTAACTCTGATGTTTTGATTATAGTGGACTGCCGAACAAAACATACACCCTACCTGTTCCGGGATTCAAACCGCGCGTTCACCAAGACGTCAAGACCCACATAAACTATTTTGGTGAGAACTAGGACTAACATAGATTCCACACCGTTTAGCGGAGACCTCGTGAAAGTGAAGTTGTGCTGGTAGATTCGAGCATTATAATGTGTCTTCAGAGAATGTACAGGGAATCTTCGCGGGTAGAATAATTAATTAGTAAAAGCTACCTACCGTCTAAAGGTCAATTATAAACAGATGCAATTAATATAATACTTAATAAGCTACTTAATTGTGACTAACAATTGAGTACTGTCTTATGAGAGTTCGAAAGTGACTGACTACTTTAATGTGGGGAAATTTAACTCCTTTACAAATTATTAATACTGTACATGACTAGCCAAGTTTATAGAGTATCGAAATGATCCGATTGTCAATTGTCTGCGTGCTCTCTCTGTCTATCTCCGTCCTTGTTTAGCAGGTATGCAGCCAGCATCACTGTCAGGGGGATTAACGTGGACAGGGGGGAGCGTAATTATTATTTTTTAAAGGGACACGTTTAAAAGAGGTTCGTTTCCTTAGAATACTTTGGAATAATCTAGAAATTGAGAATTCCACACTATTAACTGTGGCCCCTATATTTACATCGTCGGTGATAGCCAAAGAACCCCGCCCCCCCTCCCCCAGTCGTTATGGATAGTGAAGTGAGTCTACTGTGTCTGGGAGTGAACCATCGTGTCCGGGAGTGGGCTGGCGTGTCCAATATCGTGCCCAAGAACGAGTCGGCGCAATGTGTCGTGCGTGGGGAACAGTTGAGACTTGAGTGAATGTCAAGGGTGACGTAGACATTGATTATTATTGTGAGCTATTTTAATAATGAAGATTATTAGGGGCTGCTTTAAATATTGCAAGAGCTATCTATCATGTGTTTTATAGTTATTATTTTTTATTTAATTTAATTCTACTATGTGTGTTCTTATTAGCTAATTAATTTACAGATTTAATTTCGATTCTTATTTTATTTACTGATTTTTAAATTTTATCTTTATCAATGAATTTGTTTTATTTTTAATAATCAAAACATTGAATAGTCCGTGTGTGATTTCAATGGTATCTGATTAACAATTTGTTCCAATATCCTGAGAACTCGCGGTTTGCATGGTTGGACGTAACACGCCCCGTCCATAACAGACTCTGCCTTAAAATATGAATGATGAATGATCCTGGATAGCCCAGTGTCTAAGTCAGCCAAATGTCTCAGGCTGGATTTCCATATAGAGGTCTAATTTTTAAATTTAAAGAATACGATATTTTTAAGTGGCTATTTAATTTATATTAAAATCTGTTTCGTAGACCTAAACAAATTTCTCTCGAAATAAAAGATTTTTCTGAAATTGAAATTTCCCTTTGAATATTCTTGAAATGTTTGAGCACATTCTCGGTGTAATCGCTTTAATTGATGAAGATTTAGGGGGGAGTGTGAAATGTTTTTATTTTAACACCACTTATTAAGACATGAATTTAATTTATGTCTATTCTTACATATTTCAAGAATATATTTCTCCTGATATATTTTTATTTTTCATACTCAAACGAATTTTTAATGTTGTGTTAACTGTTATAACTTTTGTTTCAAAAAATTCACTCACTAGAAATTTCAGTTTATTACTGCTAAATCGTGTTTTACTTCATTTCATTATGATAGGTTTTCTCTGATAAATTTATTGGGTTTTTTTTAAAGGTTTTATAATGCTTTTTGTTTTTACTGTAGAAAATCCGGTGTCATCTACTTTCCATTTTTATTAGCTTGGTTTTTATGTCCATGACTATTTGTTTAGGTGCCACCGCTCCTACCAAACTTTACTCCCTTCTTTTGAACCAGGAACATTTTAAATGTGGCTCATATCCAGAAGAGGGGTTCCGAATCAAAACTTTAAAAAATATATTTTTTATATTTGAGAGGAAGAGATCAGTGCAATAGCACTACAAGAATAATGATTTGTGCTTCACTTTTTAAATTTATAAATGAAAATAAATTCAATAATGAATAATGTTACTTTTTATTCGGGAAGATTTGCTAAAGTATGGAATTTGCGTGAACCAGGTCGGTGTTCATGTGTGTGCACGCTAATCTCTCCCTCCCCCCCTTTCTCTCTTCAGAGCCCCGCGGTCAGTGTATGGCATGTATGACCCCGTGCAGACCGCTCAGTCACAAAGTTCACACGCCAGGTAGTCCAAGCGACACACCGCCACTATAATAATAGCGGTATTCGTCCCAACCGGCCTATCATAGCAAGACCGGGCTTTTAAGGTGGGATTGAATAAAAACAACAAGAAAAGGTCTATATTTTTGGAAAAATTGTACAGCAAAAGATATTTTGAGCCCTAAAATAAAACGCTTTGCTTTAGTAGATACGTTTAGTTTAATTTTCTTCCCATAGTAGTCTAAACAGTTTTTGAATCTTATCTTGGTCGTTGGGCATCGCAAGAGTTTGAGAAGAACATTTCTCTCTCAACACATGACAGATTCCACCCTCTATTTGCACAAGTTGGCACTATCTGCGGCGGCTGCTCGGGCAGTATATAGCCCGATTGCGGGATGACACCAAGGAGATTTTTTTTTTTAAAAATTATATGTTCAATGAATATCAACACACAGGCTACAAATCATTGTAATTATGGAAATGTCCGCGTGAAGGAGACCACATTTCAATTAGTAGTTGAAAAATGATACCTGATAATGGAATAGAAGCCAGGAATTTGAGCCTAGTGCGCCAATGCTCTACCACTGAGCTATCTAGGATTCGTTCCGTGTTCAGGGAGTGAATAACAGTGGCGTAACATATTAATTTTGCACCCCCCGCCCCTCCACCAGCCCATGAGATTTATTTTCGGACCCTCCTTCCCAAGTCATCTAACACCCTTGATTAATGTTATAAGAAATAATTAATAGTCCTAAAACCCACCTCGGTGGCGTAGTTGGCTAACGCGCTTGTCGTGTTGAGCTCGACTGCTGAGGACGGGGAGATCGAGGTTCGAATCTCGGTCGGGTGAACTGGGGGTGGTTTTTCCTAAATGGTTTTCCACTCTCCCTCCACGCAAATGCGGGTTCACTTCCTCTAATTCAACCTTCCCAATTCCTAATCCACTAGCGTAATTAGTACTTAAAGCGTATAACCCGAACGGGTAGTAAGACGCGGTGCTAAATATTATTATTATTAATAGTCCTAAATAATTATTAATTAATAATCACACCTTATAATGACTGTTTTAGCCTTGGTTTTGTGTTGGGAACGTCATAAGTCAGTTAGTCTGATTGCATTACGATCAAACACATTCTGCGCTATTTAAAACCAAATGAAATAATCCAACTAATGCTATATCTTAGTTATAATTTACAACACTTTATGATATACATATTCAACTAACTAAATTGCCAATAATCAGGTCATACGTTATTTGATTACAATTATTTCCACCAAATTTATAGTAATTTAAAGTTCCCTTTCGTGGGCCCCCTTATACCATTGGGCCCCCCCGCATTGTAGGCCTGGGTGTTACGTCACTGGTGAAAAATGACCCTATTCACTGGTCACATTTTTTTTCCTAAATCGTTTCCCTCTACCCTATTTCCTAAATCGTTTCCTTCTACCCTATTTCCTAAATGGTTTCCCTCTACCCTATTTCCTAAATCGTTTCCTTCTACCCTATTTCCTAAATCGTTTCCTTCTACACCTATTTCCTAAATGGTTTCCCTCTACCCTATTTCCTAAATCGTTTCCCCCTACCCTATTTCCTAAATGGTTTCCCCCTACCCTATTTCCTAAATGGTTTCCCTCTGCCTTATTTCCTAAATGGTTTCCCTCTACCCTATTTCCTAAATCGTTTCCCCCTACCCTATTTCCTAAATGGTTTCCCCCTACCATATTTCCTAAATGGTTTCCCTCTACCCTATTTCCTAAATCGTTTCCCTCTACCCTATTTCCTAAATGGTTTCCCTCTACCCTATTTCCTAAATGGTTTCCCTCTACCCTATTTCCTAAATCGTTTCCTTCTACACCTATTTCCTAAATGGTTTCCCTCTACCCTATTTCCTAAATGGTTTCCCTCTACCCTATTTTCTAAATGGTTTCCCTTTGCCATATTTACTAAATGGTTTTCCTCTACCCTATTTCCCAAATGGTTTCCCTCTACCCTATTTCCTAAATGGTTTCCCTTTGCCATATTTCCTAAATGGTTTCCCTCTACCCTATTTCCCAAATGGTTTCCCTCTACCCTATTTCCTAAATGGTTTCCCTCTGCCTTATTTCCTAAATGGTTTCCCTCTACCCATTTCCTAAATGGTTTCCCTCTGCCTTATTTCCTAAATGGTTTCCCTCTACCCTATTTCCCAAATGGTTTCCCTCTACCCTATTTCCTACATGGTTTCCCTCTACCCTATTTCCTACATGGTTTCCCTCTACCCTATTTCCTACATGGTTTCCCTCTACCCTATTTCCCAAATGGTTTCCCTCTACCCTATTTCCTAAATGGTTTCCCTCTACCCTATTTCCTACATGGTCTCCCACTATTTTATTCCTTATCCTTACCTAAATATGCCGGACGGGTAGTAAGACACGGTGCACAAAACAACATTCTCTCGCATGACTTGTAATTTTGAACTAGAGATCCTATCGTAGTCCTAATTAAACGCGCCTCATATAATTTCAAGGGTCCACTACAAGATGTTGGTTTGTACCAGGGAAACTCTTTATAAAAGCAAACACCCAACTTTGTATCCATTTGCAGAGTGGAAAAATTACATTTTATAGCTTGTGTTAGAACGCACTTAAATTCTTCAATTAAAATAATAAAGAAGCCAACCTAGAAACCAGTTTAGTTTGGTAGGAGTGTGGGAGCGACCTTCTCAAACAGCCCGTATCTTCCTTCGCCATCGGCTTGAGGAACACAAACACTTTCATGCTTCCAGAGACAAGAACACTCTTTTTAGGGGGCGGGGGGGAGGGCAATTTGGTCTACCATCCTCTCGTCAAACCTTACCCATCCATCAAAAACAACTCTGTTCAAGAGAGAAGAAAGAAGGTCCCCCCCCTTTTTTTTTAACACTTCCACTACAGAAACAAGCGAGACACAAACGATTGTCCATATACCCCTTTCCATCCGTTGCGTTGGGACAATTACTTCTCTTTTCATTCCAAAGAGCTTGTGTCACCAAAATGCAAGAAGGTCGCAAGTAGCAAAACTATGTAAAGGGGGGGGGGTGATAACTACAGTAACCCCATGGCTTCTTTGGTGCTGATTGACAGCTCACAGCTGACAGCTAAAAGCTTTGAAATGTTACCAGACCAAATTATGTATCCCTACGCCGAACCATATGATCTGCGAAAACATCTGTTTAGCAGTTGTCACTTCTGACAGTAAACATTTAGGTATATACCTAAGTACTGTAAGTATTTGATGTACTGAATACGAAGTTGTTATTTACTGTATATTTTCTTCCCCTTAGTGTCGTTTTGAACTAAATGATGAATATTATTAG
Organism: Timema shepardi; assembly: GCA_902151425.1. Classification (NCBI taxonomy): domain Eukaryota; kingdom Metazoa; phylum Arthropoda; class Insecta; order Phasmatodea; family Timematidae; genus Timema; species Timema shepardi. The sequence continues at coordinate 128,896 of CABFVX010000552.1, forward strand.
AAAACTTTGGTATTTAAGGCCTTGAGTTGAAAAATTGAGAGCCTTTGTATCTTCTTTTCCACATGAAAGAACTTCATATTGGTTGAAATAATTTCCTCTCCATTGTAAAAAGTATTCAAATCATCGGCTAGCACCAGCATAGTATTACAAAACAGGAGCTATCTACTAGAATGTACTGTAAGAAGTAATACTTGTGTATGAAAACGCTAAATATCACTTGGCTAATGTGTTTCTATATAGTAATTCATTGAACATATTCAACGTGACGCAAAAATTTATAAAGAGAAAATTGAATCACTACCCAGAAATACATAATTTAAAAGAATGGTCAGTCATAAACTTAAAAAAACAAACAAAAACCATAAATAATGTTGCATTAAAAAATCACAAATTAATCAGAGATGTAACTGTAGAAAAATTCTCGTGATAATGTTGAGTACTGTTCCAAATTTTCTGTTATTCGGTACTCAGCCCCTTTCCCTTACGACCAAAGAAAGGGAGGCATGAATACTCTTAACATGATGTAAAGAGTGAATCCAAGAAAATTCACAATCATTATCTAGCTTTCAAAGTGAAGCGCGCTATCTCTGAAGTTACCGTTGCTCTCAACTTGCCTGGTATGAATTGCGAAGAGTTGTTGGAATATCGAGCACGTAGCGGGAGGTCGCAAGTGACAAAAACGCAGCCAATCAGCTCGGAGAAACCGCATCCTTCATCTCCACTCCACTTACGAAAACAAACTAAAACTAAGCCAGTTTTTTTTCAGCTCTAAAAATGTGCTTTTAGATTAGATTTTTTTTTTCGCGTTTAGGATGAAATTATAGATTCTTATATATTTAGATATTTAAATAGTGTTCTTCCAGCTGTTTAATACTGGCATCCTATATAGTTTTCCTTCAGAACACATTACAATGTCCAGGTTCTCTAGGTATGCTGTAGTCTTCCTTCAGAACACATTACAATGTCCAGGCTCTCCAGGTATGCTGTAGTCTTCCTTCAGAACACATTACAATGTCCAGGCTCTCCAGGTAGCCTGTAGTATAGTCTTGCTTCAGAACACATTACAATGTCCAGGCTCTCCAGGTATGCTGTAGTCTTCCTTCAGAACACATTACAATGTCCAGGCTCTCCAGATAGCCTGTAGTCTAGTCTTGCTTCAGAACACATTACAATGTCCAGACTCTCCAGGTAGCCTGTAGTCTAGTCTTGCTTCAGAACACATTATAATGTCCAGACTCTCCAGGTAGCCTGTAGTCTAGTCTGCCTTCAGAACACATTACAATGTCCAGACTCTCCAGGTATGCTGTAGTCTAGTCTTGCTTCAGAACACATTATAAAGTCCAGACTCTCCAGGTAGCCTGTAGTCTAGTCTTGCTTCAGAACGCATTATAATGTCCAGACTCTCTAGGTAGCCTGTAGTCTAGTCTTGCTTCAGAACACATTACAATGTCCAGGTTCTCTAGGTATGCTGTAGTCTTCCTTCAGAACACATTACAATGTCCAGGCTCTCCAGGTAAGCCTGTAGTCTAGTTTTCCTTCAGAACACATTACAATGTCCAGGCTCTCCAGGTAGCCTGTAGTCTAGTCTTGCTTCAGAACACATTATAATGTTGAGCTAGGTCTCTGGTATATCCTCTCATCAGGCAACACCCACGTGACGAAGGAGGAAGATGCGAGACACGGGACTGCAAGCTAATGGAGATAATCCTCCACCTCCAGCGATCACGTCTCCACACACAACATGATCCAACATCGGACGCGCGCACGAGGGAGTGTGTTGTCCCAGGCAGAGAGAGAGCGTTCGTTGTTCCGTCGAGTAGAACCTGTATGTCGAGTCCGGCCACCCACACAGTAATCCACTATACATTCGAACACTCCCGTCTAAGGGCTTTAACCAGTAAGTTATGCGCTCTACCTTAATAATTTGTCTAAATAGATTTTTACATCCATTATTATTATTATTATTATTATTATTATTACCACCGCGTCTTACTACCCGTTCGGGTTATACGCACTTACGCTAATGTGTAATGGTAGGGTGATTGTGAGATGAAATGGAGGACCTACAGTTTAACGTGGAATCCGAACCACGGTGGAGGCCTGGCATTCCTCACATTCACAAGTTGTTACATCCGTTATTGTTTCCAGCCTCTGATCAGTTTTTTATTCAAGCCATATATTTTCCACTACCGGCTTGGCTAGGCCTGTCGTAGCTTATTATGCCTTATAATTTAGCTTAAGACTAGGGCAGGCACAACATCCAGTCCCCAGCCGTTAATTAATCACTTTGAGAGGGTAGACATTTCACCAACGATGAATTTTTCGGCCATGCCGGGAATCAAATCCGGGACCCTTATCTCAGTAGACAAACACGCTACCAACTGAGCTAAGTTATCGGATTGTCTAAATTTATTAGAAGTTTTTTTTAGCCCTCATCGCTGTTCGCGTGGTCTAAGGCGTAACTCACACAGGACTGGATTATCAGAGACTATATTTGTATTTATTTTATTTTAGCATCACGTCTTACTACCCGTTCGGGCTAAACGCCTATGTACTAATTACTCTAATGAGCTAGGCATGAGGATGGTTGAATTTAGAGGAAGTGTATTTGGGTGGAGGAAGAGTAAAACTATGTAGGAAAATACACATTTGGTACACCCGATTGGAATAAAACCCCGATCTCCCCGTCATCGACAGTCTAGTCTATTGCGAGAGTGACGCCTTGGACCACGCAGCCACCAGAGCGAGTAACCGGTGACTATGGACGTAAGATGGGGAAAAAATCATTTAAAAAAATCAATTATTTATTTTTATGGGGAAAAAAAATCTAACTAGGTTATTTGAATAATTTCTAATAAAGAATAACGATTTTAGTTCTCGTCTCACTCGCGTATCTACTATCGACTACAGCGCTTTGTGATTGAATGCATCACTAATGTCGGGTCAGATGTAGACCAGTTTTGTTAATACTTAATCAAATATTTTACGACCGCATCTCCCTCCCCCGGGATTTAACGAGCTGAAAATTTTACCGGAAAAAGTTCATCTCTGATTCCCATTACTGTTTGTTTATATTTTATTTTCAGTACGTCACAGATAGTACAGTTAAAATAATTTTATTTGCCAACAATATTTTACTACGCCCCCCACTCACCATTAAAACATTATTTAATCGCTTTATGTATATGGGCTATGTAAATAGGTTCAAGATATCTCCTAGGCCAACTCTGCCCCCTCACATACTTAAGTCGCAAGCCACCACTGCGGAAAATTTAGCTATAAATGTTAATAAATATCGGTAACAGGGAGGTCAAAGTTCAAATCCCAGTCTTGTTTTTTTTTCTAAATTAGTTATATTCTGACTATTTCTACGCAAATACAGACAGTCATTTATTATTATAATAATACCTTTCGGGAGGGAGGGGGGGTTATGTTAGCCCCATATACCACGCTAAAATCCAATCTCCAAAATAGTTTCTGCTCCAGCCCGAAGTACAGACAGACAGACAGACAGACAGACAGACAGACAGACGACATCACCAAAATAACTTTTTTTGAATTCAAGGGGGGTCATGAAACGTCGACATTTTATCAAAATCGTGAGTTCGAATTTTTTTAGACGATCACAATAAACTATTTTCTCTTCAAGGTGTCGAAAGAAGTAAAAGTGTTTATTTTTGATCAGTTATTATTATAAAAGTGGTCATCGACCCTTTGGTTCTGAAATCAATGTCAATGCATCTATTTGTAAAATAATATGAGCATAATATAATACATCCCAATTCTAACGCCTAAATTTCTATCAGAACAGATACGTTTGCAATAATGTGCCCCCATTTCTTTAATTGAACCGAACAGTGAAAGTATGGAGTACTGTCAACCCACGTTAACTGAGTGACAGGCCTTTCTAAAAACATTTAACAATCGGTCGGTAAACGGTGTATTGACCGCTTCTTTTACAATACCTCATTTAATGAAGAAAGGGTTGGCACGATTCTCTCCGACCCAATAACATTTGTATTTGAGTTGAACCTAATAAAAAAAACTATCCTCTCATTTAAAAAAAAACTTGTAATAAATCAAATAATGCCTTGAGTTGTTATTAAAAAACTTGACATTATAATTGAAATGTTTGATTAATAACTATATTGTATATTCTAACCATTTGAGCGTTACTAAATAATGTTTACTTAATAAAATATATGCTATTTTGATACATCATTTAATTACTTTTATTTCAGTTGCATTTGAGTGAAAACTAATTAAGAAATTTACATGAAAAACATGAATATTATTATAATTAATACTATTATCAATCATGATGCTTAACTACGGATCATACATCCTAATCAAGATATTAATTTTAACTTGAAACTTACTGTAATAAACATATTTTTTTCGATTTCTATAATAAGTGAATTTTCAAATTATATATAAACATAACTTATTTAATTAGTACGTTTAACATCTAGGTTATTAACAATCTTAGTTCAGGGATAGATATTGGGAGGGTAAATTTTATTAAATGCCGAGAATATGGAGGGGGGAAGGTGATATTATAGGGTGTATTGATTCAAGATTATGCACTTTACAAGGATCTATATATAGACCCTACTTATATCACCATCAAAATTTAATTTGTGCTGAGGACTTTTTTTTTCCAAAATTGTTTTCACTTTCCCTCCACGCAAATACGAGTACATCCCCTCTAAATATAACCTTCCTAATCCCTAAAATCATCAGCGTAATTAGTACAAACGCAGTGCTAAAATAATATTTTCTTAATACACCTCTATCCCCCCTCTCATATCACAACTGGCTAACCAAGGGGGTCAAGATCCAGAAGAGACAAGTCACGCACCCTATACTAGCGGTGGTGACCTGGTGGTCTAGGGGGTAAGGTGTCAGACCTCTGTTCTGGGGGTCCGGGATTCAATCCTCGAGCCCAGCACAGATTTATCTAATTACCAAACCCTTCCTTCACCTCTGACAAGACGTGTATTAATCACAACTTGTGAATGTGGGGAATGCCAGAGCCTCCATCGTGGTTCGGATCCCACGTTAAGCTGTAGGTCCTCCATTTCATCTCACAATCACCCTACCATTACACATTAGCGGAAGTGCATATAACCCGAACGGGTAGTAAGACGCGGTGCTAATAATAATAATAATAATACACTAGCCGCCAGTGATGAATAGTACAATAATAAAATTAGATACTTTGTTGATGTTCCAATTGGAAAGTGAGCGAGATCAATGGAATACTGGCATAAGAGACCTACTCGCGTCAGATGACAGTGACGCGGGCGGGCATCACTTTCTTAACAGACGGAAGGATACCATTGGCAGCCGACCTTGACAGAGAAAGTGTCGGAGGCGTCGCGTTGTCACATACAAACGCAGGCGCGTGACACCCGGTCACGTGAATATCGTTACTCCACAAGACTAACTCAATCGGACAAGGCTACATGTAAACATAAGGCATCCCTAACTCTTTAACTTTTGGGATGGGGCTTGAAATGAGAACAGAACTAGTCCATTTTCACATCAAATAAATATTAAAATTAAAATATTTCGTCAACCGAATTAGACTATCAAATACCCGCTCCGGTGGCCGCATGGGCTAACGCACCACTTTCATGCTCGACTAGACTGCTGAAGACGGGAAAACCGGGGTTCAATCCCGGTCGGGTTTGCTGAGGATGATTTTTTCACTAAATGATTTTCCAGTCTTCATGCACGCAAATGCGGGTGCACTTACTCTAAATCAATCATTCACAATACCTAACATATTAGTGTGATTAGTACACAGGTGAATAACCCGAATGGTATAGTAAAACGCGGTGCTAAAAAAAAATAACACAGATAATGTGGAAAAGAAATTAATTTCTCTAAACTTAGAGTTTCAATTATCTGAATAAAACAATTCACTGTTTATATTACGGAGTACTAAGAGTGCCCCATTTAGCAGATTATTGGGGGGGGGGGGGGGG
>CABFVX010000552.1:144355-156531 GCA_902151425.1 Timema shepardi
AAAAAAAGATTTAAATTATCCTTAAATGATTTTTCCTCTCAAAAACAAAATATTTTGTCAACATTTGAAATTTTCCAAAATCATGCATAGAACTAATTTTAGGTTAAGAAATAAAATCCTGAGTTTGACTTAAATTAATGACCAAATAATGTCTATTTATGAGTTTGGACCAAATTTAGCAAAGAGTTTTTTTAGCTGTAGCCACAAGAACACACAAGTACAAACATTCAGGTTTGTAAAACTTATTTGCGTTAAAAGGCATGGGAAATTTCGAGAGTTACCATAATATTGAGGTTGAAAATGTTTTAAGATTACAATACTTTATTTATATGAGTATAAGATAGTGTGCAGGTGTGTTTTAATTAGGGCAAGACTATATAATACATTATATAAAAGAGAACAACCCTCCCTTGTAGAAAAGTATCTCCCTCTCCCATTATGGTGTCCTAGTGGAGGAGCTCCCCATCAAGTCCTTTAACAAATGTCAGGAATTATTTTAAACAGTGAATTCCTTTAGAAAAAGTTTAAATTATTTGAACCTTCTGCAGTGGCCAAACAAGGCATCACACTCCTGTTAGACCGGCCTGCTGATATCGGGGAAATCAGGGTTCAAATTCCGATTGGGTATAATGTATTTTTTTACTAAATGATTTACCAATCTCCTTCCACGCAAATACGGGTAGACTTCCTCTAAATTGCTTCCTTCCTCACCCTTACCCCATTAGAGTAATTATAAAATATGGGTATAACCTGAACAGGCAGTAAGACGTGGCTGTAAGCAAACAAAATTAACGATTTTTTGCCTTTTTTTTATCAAGAAAGTATTGTGATTGTGAAGATATTCAACCTCGAAAATAGCTCTTGATGTTTTATGTGCCTCTTAACAAAAAAAAACCCTTAGTTTTACCATTATTTCTGTTCTCCATTCTGTCTGTATTTGAGACTACAGCCGAGATGATTTGGCAGATTTTTATAAAACTTATTTAGATTTCATACCTTGAAGCCAAATTATTATTCTATTTCTAGCTTTAAAATTAAAGTAGTCTACTGAAACATAATTTTTGAAAATTCAGAATTTGTCGAAAATGATCTTAACAATATTGCTCAAAATATATATCATGGAAGAGTGATTTATTGTTCCATAAATCAAACCACATGATAAGTTTTTTTATTGGTTTTTACACTCCGGTAAAATTTGCTAGATCGCCTATACAGTGAGCCAACTATTTGAGTGATCAAGCAAAAATTCACACAATTGAAACGGTCAAATTTTGTGTGTGAAAATAAATTGTCGGTAAAATACAATCATAATTAAGCTGATTATTTTTATTTTTAAAAATAATTAATATTTCATAGAAGTCTTAGGATATGAATAAAGATGCCACCTAAAACCAATAGTATATTCTAAAAGTGAACGTAGTCAGGAACAGAATAATATGTTTTGGATTTGAAATAAAACAAATTGTTTATTACACATTTCTTTTAATTATTTAAAACAGTTTTTTTTCCTTCAAATAATACTAAATGTTTTTTTAAAGACAGGAATGCATGCATTCTCCAACAAATTAATAAAACAAAACCAGCAGATTGTTATCACTTAAATCTTGTTGAATTAAAATAAATGGTTTGTTTGTTTATATATATATATATATTTGTTTGTACACTAACAATACAAGAGTGAAGAGCCACCATAAAGGGCCCAACATTTACTATGTTAGCAAACTCCATTAGGAAATAACCGAGCATAAGATTGCTAAAAAGATGCTATGGATATTGACCCTTACAAAAGAGCAAACATCATAATGAAATACACATTTATATGGTTTAACAAAAATTTGTACATGTACATAAACAATTAATTTTAATTTTAAAATATTTTAAGAATAAATAGTTGTTAATATTAAAAAAGAGGTGATACAAATATAACTTGTTTTAAACTGATTACAAAAATTACAAGGGTGATTTCTTTTTTTGTGAGCATATTTTAATAGTTTTCATTGCTTAGTAATTTTTAATTTGTCTAATGGCAAATTTGCTCAAATCCAACTTACAAATGTCTTAACATAGTACAACCATTAATAGATGTTTTATTGTGCTGTTCTATTTGTTAGGAAAGTTATGCCAAATGTTATAACTTTCACATAAAAAAAGAGTCACTATTAAATATTATCTCAACTACTTGGCACATTACAAATAACCTTAAAAATACCATTTATTGCATAAACTTTCTTTGAACGATAACTAAAAAAAAACCCAAAGTTATGAAGAAAATGATTAGTTAATTTGTGTGAAAAATTAAATTTTAATCAAATTAGTTTTGAAATAAAAGAAATTGATATTAAAAAAAAGTATGATGCAACATAAAAGAGATAAAATAAATAGAAATAGTAATCCAAATGTGTTTATTCCAAAATATAATTTTTTAGCAGATACAAGAGACATAGCACATTCCCGATACTGTTAATATTAATGAAATAATAAAGACTAGGGGAAAAAAATGTATTAATATGTATAAAACATAAAACATCTTACACAAATAACATCAAATATACACGATAACAACAAAAAGCAGGACGAACCTACTAAATACATATAGGTATAAACAGCCATCTCAAATAAACATAACTGATTACTAATAATCAATTTGAGCTCTAGATTTATCTACAACGCAAAGAAAGTTATAATACAATATTCCGTGTCGTACAGTCACAAGGAATAATATTGCACACATAGGCAAATAAAAACATGTGCATAGATTATAATATTATTTACGTGCATTATACAAAGACATTAATACTTTGAATGCATATTTGTAACATACAAGGAAGATGATTTAATCTTTCAACACATATTAATCTTTATACTGTACAGAGAAATTAAATATTGCAAGGAAGATAGAAGAGCAAGGCCTACAGTTTTCTGGTTAAATGTTTAGACCTTGCATTTCTATCTTCTTTTCAATGTTTAATTCAATACAGCCGTTTGGCGCCATTTTTTCTTTCTTTTTACAATGAGTATTTATTGATAACTATACTATTTTTTATTTCTATGCATACAAATAAAATAGGTTTGAATTTATAAGTGGCCTGTTTTAAGTGTTATATTTATTTGATAAATCATGCAATGGACAATATCAAAACTATTTTACTTCACTATCAACAGTTGGACCAGTTAAAATACTAAACTTAAAGCTCTTTGACATGTAATACATAGTTACTCTAACCGACATTATTTTAACCAGTGGTTTGTGTTTTTTAACACCCTGTATATCCTTACTACAAAACTATTGTAGAATATATGTACGCAAATGGGGAACATGGAACTCTGCTCGCTAGATTTAATGAGTTGTTAAACACTTAACAGGAAATATTCATGGATATATTATTTTAAAACATGGACAGTGAAGAAATTATGAACAGTTAAACTAATGAGTAGTTACAAAAGAAGAAAGTTCACCTGGAGAGGAGGAGTGAGGGGCAGGGGAGTAAGTACTATAATCTAGCTTAAAATGCTGAGCCCACCCCACTAGCACTGATATAGTATGTTAATAAAAGTATCAATACAAACTATAATTCACCGTTGTCTTGTCGATTCATCCTTTAAATTGTAAATACATTTTATTCCCCCCTTTAAGATGTAACTGTATATATGAAAGGTGGTACATGGAAAAATTATAGGGAACAATCCCAAATTACTTTCACAGCTTAAAGAGTAATACATCTTTACGTACGGCATTTTAGTACCCATATGGGTGAATGTTACATGCATTTTACTACTACACCAGCTGTACCAAGAGCTGAAGAGTTGACTCTTTATAGAAACTGCAAATAACTGGCTAAATAATTTATCTCTAAAATGAGAGAAAAGTGTTCTTAAAAGAGTTACGTCATACATAAGTAGATGAAAAAAGAAACACAATATTTCAATAATGAAAACTGCTAAAAGTACTAATTAAGGTCACATGTGAATGAGCAATTGTGATCGTAGTTTAATTTGGTGGGAGTCAAAATATGATGTTCACTTTCAGGCGACATCTAGAGCTAGAAGATAGAAAAGTATGTCGAATTTGAGAGCCTATTTCACCTCATTCCCCAGAAGGGTCCTTCTCTTGTTACTTCTCAATAGTTTGTTTATTCCTTTCATGTTTTAAAATAAAGAATGTCAGCATTTTTAAAGCATTGTAACACAAATAAATGAAAGTTTATATTTATTCTTCAATACAATTTTTTTCTAATAAACAATTTATGATTTTTTATGGATACTGATATTGTATACACAGAGATTTTTAGCATGGAATGTGATTTATCAATTTAGTTTTTTGTCTTGAGCATTAAAATTGTGTATAAAATAATTTTATTGGGTTAATTTTTAAAGGTTTCTATAGAAAATTTGATTTTGAGCATTTGTTTATTTTAAATTGTTATGTTTATGAGAAAACTTCCAATAAAAAGGAAAAAAAATATTCCTGGAAATCTTTCCTAATATGGATTATCATGTTATCAATAAATGTAATAGTATATATTATAGAGTGAAAATAAATCTTTTCAATTAAACATGTATAATACGAGAGTGTAAAAACACTGTCCAATAATGCAAAGCAAGTGATAGTGAAGGAAGCCAACTGAGAGGATAGTTAGGTTAGGCCCCGGTCAGAGCAAACATACTGTACATCTCTTTTATTAATTTAGAGAACTGTAATTTAGCTAAAGATTTAGGACAACAAACATTATTTAAAAGGTTCTGGAATTGTTAAAGTTCCTAAATATGTTTTAACTTAAAGATAATTGAAAAATGTATTTTATTGCTAAAACAAATTTATAGTTGTTTTAACTGTCCATTAAATAAATAAGATAACATAATATTGATAACATTCTTTCAAATATTTGTGTTATATCAAAAATATTTATATTTTATAAAAAAAAGGTTTGTCAGTTTGATACATATAAAAGAAGTGTTTGTTTTTATAACTATGTTTCAGTAATATATGTTATGGCGTAAGTAGGGTATAAGTGATAACATTCAAACTCAAAAGATATGCTTTAATATCATATCAAGTGTTTGATTAAAGGCTGTAAAATATTAATAATTACTTAAGAGAAAATATGTTTAGTTATTTTAAGGATAGTTTTTTAAACAACATTTGAAAGATTTACAGTACCCGGCAATGGAATGTCCAAGATCAGTAGATGGTCGAAGTGTCTGCCAGAGTTTACTGATAAGATTGAAGGGACTGTCTCCCTAACCTATCACGATGCCGCTCTGCTCTGTGTAGAGCAACGTATTGTGCTCCTCCCAGTCTGAAATCTATCACTTGTAAGTGTTGAAGCACTTACGGTGAATCTTGAACTTAATATAAAGTGTTGTGTGTCTGTTTCATCCTGCGTGAAAGATGACTCAAAGAAAGGTACATTATCTACCCGCTTGTTAAACATTATTTGAATATTATTATGTGTTCTGTCTTTCGCCAGGTCTGTAGTCTTGTCCAAATGTAATCCTCCCACAGATAACATTTTTAGATCCTTACAATGTATCTTCTTTATATTCTTAGTTTGCCATTATCTAATTTAGAAAGTGATTTAGTATCAAGCTGACAATTTTTACAGACTTTATTCATAAATTTTGATATCTAGATTAACGTTTATTGTTTGCATTATTGGAAAAAGAATACACAGAGTTTTCATGCTGGGATACAATAATGTATATGACGTTAACAGTAATAATTGTAATTAATATAATAATACATAAAAATGCTTAAAATGTTAAAATACTGTTGTTTAAATGTGTTACAGATCAGGAGATGAGTAATTTATCTTAATTTCAACTACAAAACACATAAAAAACTAAATCACTAGTTTATTATTCACGGCACGACATTTAAAAGACACAAAGATTTGAAGACAAGGAATGTAATATATAAACATACAGTTCTTCTTGGAAGTCATGATGGTTTTAGACAGTAACATTCTCTTTTATTCGGTTAATGTTCTGTATTTACAAGTTCTTAATATTTCCACTATAAAGGAGATTCGATCGTATGAGTGTGACTTTCTTGATGACTATACACTTGCACAAGTTAGATCAACTGTTGCCAATTATAGTCATGTGTTACGAATTTCCAAAAGTAGAGTCACGATTATCCGCCTTAAAGTGGCGTCATTCCGAGCCGGATAATACGGAATACTAGTCTGAATAATTTGCAGTATGAGTTTGCCTCATGTAGCTACGCCTCACACACACCTCCCTTGACACAGCTTCTGTTTCCAGCCAAATCAAAACAGTGCTGCTATCTACATCGACCAATAGTACTTTACTATGTGTCAATCGTATGAATAGCAGTTATGATTTGCTGTTTCCAATGTAACAGTTGTTAGGAGTTTGTGATAAAAAAATTTTTTTAATTACTATTGGATATGTACTGATTGGTTTATTTTAAATGCACTTGTTAACGCCGAGAACCAGGTTGGATAATCGCGACTCTTGTGTATATTTTTGGACCGTGATGGCATAATAAAGGGAAGCCCATATATATTTTTAACAAATTGTATTTAAAAAGCATTTGGGAGATAGAGAGTTCAAATCATAGTTTTTTATCTTTTGCTTGACCGGTTCTTAATATCACACACATATTTTAGTTAAAATTCACAAGTGAGATTATTATATTTAAAATATCTGATATATATGTTATTGGAAATGCTGTTTAGTGTTTGGATAGTTAACTCAGATATTGTTTAGAAGGTTAATTCATTTATAGTTTTGGCTTTTGTGATCAGTGATAAGAAAGATGCCAAAATCATTTGTGCAAAGAAAGAGACATCACCATTGAGTCATACATTCCAGAAAGATATTGGTTTGTGATACTTAAGAATATATTTAAGTAGGTAAAATTATAGTGTTTGGTTGTATTTTAAACACGAGGAATTTCCTTTGAATCTGATAAAAAGTGGGCTTAAACTATATTGGTAAAAATTTAGTTATATAGTAGATAAACTTTTACTATTTTAACATCTGGCAAACATAATTAAATACTTATCAATTTTCAGATGATAACTTAAAGCTGTTGTAATAATATATTCATTTATTTGATTCACTTCCTTTTGGCCTATAATTTACTTCAGATTTTGCTTATAAAGAGAAAATAGATATGACCATAATAAAAATTTGTAATACCTTATCTTCCAAATGAGTTGAAAGAAATTAAAATTATTGAAGTACTATAGTTAATTAGGAAGAACTGCTCAGCTAATCTTCGTACTTCAATACATGTCATTACAAATAAATCATTTAACACTTAGCATTTCTTCATAAAAGCCAACAAAATATATACATACATCTGTGCAAAAGCTAGACAATCATTTCCCATTCGACTGGCAAGGATGGACCTTTAGACTACAGCAAATACATAAATTCTGTCAGGCATTGCGTTGCATTGCTCAATTTTACTTTAGTAAAACCACTTAGCCACATAGTTTAGATCATATACAAAAATGCTTTCTTTTTAAAACACAGAACTAATGTCTTTTCAAAACATTTACATTTTAAAACTAAAATATAGACACTTAAGCCTTCTTTGGTTTCAGTCACAGTTTCATATTCTAGTGTAGTTTATTTACTTTTAAAAACCAACTTTTCTATGATAGCAGTTTTTTTAAGACTCATTTTCGAGTGTTGACGGCTTCTTGAAGCACTAACATATACACAATACACATGATGTGTGGAAGTAGTTGCAAGTGTATGGAAGAATTAAAGGTAGAACAGAAGCTTGCACGGGATATGTACACATCGTTTAGACCGCAGACACCTGTGCATCTTCATCATCTGGAAATAAAAAGGTTTTCTCAAGGTTTCAAGAATTCCTATAAAGTATAAAAATAGATTAAGAAAAAAGAAGTACCTCCGGGTACTTTTTATGAAGCTAAAAAAGATTATTAAAATTTTAAACTAACATTTGATGACATTAGTATGTGCCAATAAAGAACTTAATAAGTGACGTGGGAAGAATGTGTTTGGGAAATGTGGCTTGCTGTCTACCATATTAAATTATTATTATTTTTATTATTTAAATTTATTATTATTATTTTTGTTTTTTAATTTATTATAAAATGAGGGCCGTGTATTAAGGGTCAAAAAGTTCCCCTATCCATACTAAATATTGATAGCTTGAGTTTGGATTGAATGAATGAACTAAATAATTAAAATTCAATAGAGAGCAAAATTACTAAGCATATGCCAGGCCTGGTACTTATTATCTACAATATTTGTTGACAAGCCCATTTATAATTTTTTTTTATAAAAATTTCCTGTGCATAATTATTTAGAGGTGTCTCACAGATACAAATTTAACCATACAAAACAAACATAATGATTCAATTTTAAAGAAAATACTGAAAAGCTTGTATCTTAGGAATATATTTAATTTGGGTATTTTTTTTACTATATCAAAAAACTGGGATGATTTATTTCAACTTTATAAACAAAATAATATCTAACTAATGTGTGTTGTCACTTCTTAGAGTCAATTTCAAAACAACTTTTAATCTATACTGTGAAAAATGGAGTTCCTATACTGAAGTGGGCTCTTAATTAAATCATATATAACATAAACTAAATAGAATCAAAGTATGACGGAACAACTGGGTGCTACAGAGATGACGACTCACCATCTTCTTCTGGGTCAGTGTGGTAGTAGCCTCCCGTGACTCCTTCGTGGGAGTGAGCGCGCCCTAGTCTCTGCAGTCGGGCCATGTGGGCAGCCACGTTGTATGCCGGTGGTTGGCGTGGTCGAGGTGGTATCTCCCGAGGAGGTGGCATTGAGCCTGCAACAAGGAATAATAATGACCATCTTTTATCTCAGATACAAGCGCCAATACATGAACAGCAGAAGTCTTGAGCTATGAGAGGAGTCCAGTTCTCAAACTTGACCTTTTAAAAAACCTGTACAAATATTAAAATTTAGGGAGCACACAGTTTTTACTTCAAAATTCTTGGATTTTTTCAGTATTTAAAGTGCAACATTTTGTATTTTTCACAAGCATAAATGTCCAAAACTATATCAAAATTTTGTTCTAATTTCCATTGGACAAAAGTAATTGTTTAATTTAATCATCTAATGGGTACAATTTTCTACAACCACAATTACATCAATTATTGTGATATTGGTCCGCAAGTACTCTTATTTTTCAACATTTGCACACTTATAAAACAAAAAAATGTTTAAAGAATATATTTTATTTTTGATTGTAGCTACCCTAACTTTTTGATTTTGTTATAGAAATAATGTTATTAACCATTTTATATTTAAGTATTATTTTTCTAAAATTAATTTTAGTTTGGTGGTGAATATTATATTAAAAATTATGTGACCATTATTATCTAAAGAAGACCAATTTGGATTCAGAAAAGTAAAAGAAACCAGAGATACCATCAGGACGTTGAGAATAATTTCAGAGTGTATGCTGAAAGTCAAGGAAGAGGTCTACAATGGTTTCATCAACTGGCAAAAGGCGTTCTATAGAGTGAAGTGTAAAAAAAAACTCATGGAAATACTCAAGAAGATCGGCATTAACTGGAGGGACCAACAGCGTAGAGTTAGGAAGGGGAGGGGATTGAGGCATGGATGCTGTTTGTCACCCAGTCTGTTCAACTGAGGCCAAGGAGAGTTTCAACAAGAGGTTACTGCTGACCAATAAGTTGATTTTGGAACTGAGGAAGAAACTGATGAAATGCTACATTTGTAGCATCGCGCTGTATGGAGCAGAAGCTTGGACTCTTAGGAAGATGGAAAAGATATACTTGGAGAGCTTTGAAATGTGGTAAGGGAGAGATTTGACTTTCCCCTGAGCAACATCATAGAAGGAAAGGTTGAGGGAAAGATGAGCTTAGGAAGGATGATTCAAATATTAGATAACTTGGAAGGAAATTCTGGAGCTCAAGGAGGAGGTAAAGGACAGGGCACATAATAATAATAATAATAATAATAATAATAATAATAATAATAATAATAATAATAATAATAATAATAATAATAATAATAATAATAATAATAATAATAATAATAATAATAATAATAATAATAATAATAATAATAATAATAATAATACACGAGACAGGTGATTTCTCTGAGCTTTTGGTTTGATGAGCATACCATTGTAACAGTTTATATTTATATTTAGTTTAACGTTCACAATCCAATTGCTATTTGGAACTCTTTGCATTACATTCTTTCGGGGGAGGGGATTGGGTAGAAGAAAGTGGAAAAAAAAAAAAAAAATTGTTCAACAAATTTGGAACTTTCCAATTCTCCTTTCACCACTAGTCTTGAGTGTCCAGCAGTCTAGCTATACTGAAATTATGATAAAGTTCTAAATAGAATTAGTTAATTAGTGCTGATTTCACACATTAGAATATATATAATATTGAGGAAGGTACAAAATGGAATAACTAAATTAAATGATTTTGAAAAAAAATATAAAGTGAATTGTACAAAATCTGAACAAAGTGAGTTGATGTAAAAGTGAGAAATATTAAATATTCAGCACATTATAAAACTGATTTTCCTTAAAACGGTATATTTTTATTTTCCTTGTTTTTGTTCCTTTTGTTAACCTTTCTTTGTCACCAACACATTTCTATATCCATGTCTGGCATTTTTTTTAAATCTGTTTATTGTGACCTTTAGTTTTGTCTTCCAGGAAATTGTGATGCACATTTCCAATTACCTTCAGAAGAATTATGATAAGGTGAAACAAAGGTATATTTTCTTTACGAGGTTGTCAACGCCTATTTGTGCAGTGGAAGTAGTGCAATGTACAGTCTGACTTCTATATGAAGCCTGTTATTTGAAAAGTGGAAACTCATGTTGCCACAAGGACACGAAAAAAGAATTACATTTACAGCTTTAGATAACTTTTTACATTAACTTTATAATTAATAAATCAACTAAGATATATTTCTCGAATGTAAATTTTAGTAACTTTCAATCAATGTTGGTAATCGAAAGTGGCTTCCTATAAAAATCAAGGTTCATATGATGCGTTCCTTTTCCATATTTAAAGTGATATTTCATATATAACACCTTTTTTTCTTCTGGACCTTCTTCAAAGTAGAAAATTATGTACCGAATGAAAAGAGGATTTATTTAAATACATTTAAATTAGAAATGGATGCTCAAATTATATGGTATTCGAGAGATTCGAGATTCATAAACATCTTTATAAATCATCTCAAATACCATGAAGATCTTGACTTGATAACAGTTTTGAGCAAATGGTAAAAGGAGTTTTATAGACTAGTGTAGCTGAGAGAATAACAAAATCACCAAAGATTACAAAATTATTGTACTAATATAATTAATTTACAAGAAAAAATTAATCATTGTTGTTGTTGTTGTATTAGACATGATAAAACAAAACGGTATTTTTCAGTGGGCCCCAGGCCATAAACGACTATTTTTAATTTAGATTTTAAATATTTTCACTGAAACTAAAATTGTACATTTTTAAAAATATTCAGAGATTAGAAAGGAAATTTAGGATTTGGATTATATAGGATTTGAACCTATTTTTTTATTTACCATTCTATGCATCCACAAAGAAAAACTGCATAGAAACAATTGAAACTAAATTTAAAAGTGATATATTGTATTGTTCTAGAATTAGGTTAGGATGAAAGAGATAATAATAACCAATAAAATATTGTTTAGTGGAAGAAAGTTTCTACTTATTTTTCTTAAAAACCACAATTTTCGTTACGAGTTAAACAAGCTCATAATATAACACAATTTTGAGAACTGGTTGCACAATGTCTACGAAACTTGAAGAAAAAATAAATAAAATAATGTATACATGCATTCAACCTTAGAATTAAAGCACACAATGTAAAATATAAGTTGATTACTATATAGAGAGTAGTATTTTATATTTGTACACAACACATTTAACTTACCGTGCATTGGGACAGGTGGCAAGACTGCCACAGCATGCGGGAATGGAGGAGGCCGGGCCCAAAGCTTGGAGGGGGGAGAGTAGGCGACTGTAACACCCACACACAGTATAGACAGACATATAGAGGGGCACACAAAAAAAGAAAGAGAGATGACCACTTACACAAAACCTATCGTCAACTATAGATGTGTGTACAACACGAACAAGTATTAAGAGATACACTTGCTTGGGCAGGGC
>CABFVX010000552.1:156540-219608 GCA_902151425.1 Timema shepardi
CGCCGACGAACACACATACACATTTATAGATTTCCTACAAAAATTTGTTTGAAAATTAATTGAAAAAAAACAATAATCAATGACGTAATTTTGTACCCTACATTTCACTACCCATTTGGGCTATCCACTCTCGACCCTAATGGGATAGGTACAAGGAAGGTAAAATGGAAAGTAAATGATAAATGACCAAAAACCTAACTAGGTATATAGGTATAGTAGTTTTTTTTTGTCTGCGCCAGTTTTGTCCATATCATTAAATTTTATGATATGAAATCACATATTTTTATGTTTACACAATATTTAAAATACAAATCAGAAAAGCTATAATATAGATTATTTACCATCCTAGCCCACATGGTTTGGAAAAAGTTGTTTTATAACACATACTATTATGTTGGAACATATTAAATGTTTGAATGAAGTAAACAACTAAATTAATTTAACAGTCACAGGTATTTTATTTGTTAATCAGACTTTTAAATATAAAAATATTGCTTTGTGTAAGTGGTTTATAAGAATGAGATGGAAAGAAGATGTAGACACAAGGACACAAGCCATGCAGACAATATATAATACATACTAAAGCTTATTTAGAAAGCTTTTTTTAAATGTATTTACACAAATAGACATTTCAAATCTTCACTAATTAATACGCTTCAAATGAGAAAGACAAAAGTCTCTTAATACAAGGGGGCTGCATCGGTGAGTGAGAAATTGCCCCACAGATGTTCAACTATTAACACGTTATTTAATTCAACAGTTTGTCATTTAAAAATATGGTTCACACCAAAATAAAGCCAAAAGATTCCAAATGAGCTCTTTTCCCCTAACAACCCTATAGTATGAGTTTCATTAATAGAAAAATAACATTTGCTCATTTTCAATGAAATGTTGAACTTATTGGCGGAGTTGTAGAGCTAGGCTTAATGAAAAAGGCACTGGATTTAGCCTTCCTCTAACAAATAGAGTTATTTTATGATAGGCTCACAACATAGCTTTAAGATAGTTGAGAACTAGCAGCAAGATATACTCTTTCTTGAGATAAGTATTTTTGTATTTTTTTTTCTTTTCTTTCTTTCTTATTGACACGATAAAGGGTGGTTGTAGGTGAAGGGTTAAAGGGAATAAAAGCTAAGCTATAATGGAGAAGTAGTTCCAGAGAATGTTAGAGACCATTGTATTTTAAGCCGTGTAGCCTGAAAACGGTTGATACTTTCTCGCTGACCTCGATGCTTGCCTTAATAAGAAAGATTGTTTTCACTTTTGAGGTTTAATTGTAACTAAGGAAGAAAATAAGCGAGGATATAATACAGATTCCACACAGTTCATACTTCATTGCGCTGCTATCAAACAGAAAAGGAATATTTTCAATTTTTTAGAGAATATCAGGACACAGGGATAAACGAAAGAACAGAATGTGGTAAAAAAAAAATGTGAATATTTATTATTTACATTTATTAGGTATGAATAAATGAATTTAATTTACATATATATAGGGCGCCAACTACTAACCCCTTTTATTTTCTTAGATAGATAGATTTTTTTTATTTAAATAAATTTATCCCCAGAAACTACTCAGCGGTAAGACGAAAAATCCCTTCTCTCAAGACCCCTAGACTTTACCCAAAGTCTTAGCTCAAGTTGGACACTTACAATAATGGACTGCATATTTTCCTGGAGAGGATTATTATTCTTGACATGAACATCCAACCTACTGAAACTATCAATAAATGGAATGGAATGTTTGTGATGACAAAATAATAGTTATTAATTATGTTACATAAATAGTCTTCTGGATGAAATAACGCCAGGTTTGAAATATTTGTTCAGCATGTTAAGATAATGAGATCTTCAAAAATGTAATTTAAACTCCTAGTAACTGGATGACGATGGATTATAAATTCCGTCTCACCCAATAATGTAGACTGATGCTCTCTGGTAGCAATTCTATTTTTTATTTTATTATATCTTCATGAAAACTCACGTTTATCCTTTGTTGAAGTTCAGCCCTTACTTTTGACACAGTTTTATTGCCGAAAGTAATAATTCTCTATAAAATTCAATATTAAAGGACGGCCGTAATTGGGCCCTTCCTTATCTTTTTTACAATTTGTTTTCGAGTCAACAACCCAAAAACATTAACAATCCACAAGTTAAATGTTCTTTCTTTTTTTAATAATTTCCGGCCTTAGAGAAAACTAGTTGCTGAGATTTTTATATAAAAAAAATCTTAACGCTTTAGACAGTGAAAGTATTGTTATGAAAATAATTTACTTTATAGTTTGACAAATAAACATAAATCATCTTTAAAATTAATTTAAATTTTGAACCAAAATCCAAACGAGAATAATAATCTCTTCCGCTAGAGGCAATTAGATCTTCAAATGACAGCCAGATGTAATAAGCGCCCAAAAACATAAAATAAATTAAGATCATAACAGCTCCGAAATAGACCACTCTCTAAAGCAGATAGTGTTAAAAAAAATTAAAAAAATTATAGTAGTTTATGAATCATAGGAAATAAATTTTATCGTAATGAAATAAAGGCAAGTAGATTATAAGATTATATATACCTTTATTTCACTATATTAAATAATATTAAATACAATAAGAGTGAAGAAAAAAGAAAGAGGGGGAATATGGTCTCATATTTTAAATTCATAATTATAATGGAGGTACAGTAAAGAGTATTAATCAAGGGACTACAATGCTCATTTCACATGCTCATATAAGTGTGAATTAACTCTAGGTCAAGGGATGGAGCAGTAACATACACATGACTTAACATAAGTTAACCCTAACAATTTAAAACATTTATATATTCTAATAAATGTTTAAGACATGCATATAGTTTAGTCGATAACTTATTTGAAACAAAGCATATTCCTATGATCACAAACATACATACACAAAAGACTAGTAAAAAAACCAATAGCATCCCCAAGATACAGCACATTTCATGCAGTGCATAGCATCCATTTATTTCATGCTGATAAAAGTTTGGCGAGAAAAATATAAATTACTTTGAATGGTAGTTTTTAAAATTTGTAAGCTTCTGTATGAATTCTACTACCGTAATCACAGACTGAGAAAGTTTTGTGATCCCTTCACTTCAGAACTATTTTCCACTCAAGATATGATTTTATAAAATTAAAAGACGATGTCATCTTTGCACTATAGATGTGTGCATATATGCCCTTTATGTGGAAATGTGTAGAACTTAAAACAGTTAATGTATTATTTACTTGTAAGTAACAAATACATATTATGATTGGGTGGGTAATTTGAAAGTTTGTTTGAAAGTAGCTGTTATGTTCACACAGAACCCTTTTATTTAAAATAAAATTAAAATAAAAACCACAGTCACAAAACCCAGAAAATGAAACCAGTATTAGTACAAAGAATATTTGATTGATGTGTTTTTCCACTCTAGCTTGACTTGTGATTTAAATAAACACACTCAGATAACTGTTTCGTGTTTGTGGCATACTTGAGATATGAATTAACTAGGAAGGTGTTTTGTTTATTAATGATTGTATTTTAGCAGACCCCAAGTTTTGTAACATGGTGGGAATGTGTTTGAAGCTGTTGCGAGAGTGATAGGCCTGTCTGTCTTACCCTGCATGACCGAGTGGCGGCGGTGTTGCGGGGGCGGTGAGCAGCTGCCAAGATGGCCGACCTCCAAAGAGCTGCCCGAGTGGGAGTCCAGCTGAGTAGAGTGACCAGAGTCGCTTGACGTCACTGAACCTAACAACAGGAGGAACCCACCCACCTTTACACTTTTTAAAAGAATGAA
Source organism: Timema shepardi (assembly GCA_902151425.1). Lineage (NCBI taxonomy): Eukaryota > Metazoa > Arthropoda > Insecta > Phasmatodea > Timematidae > Timema > Timema shepardi. Next base: position 160,337 of record CABFVX010000552.1, read on the forward strand.
CCTACCTTTAGACTCCTACCACTTGGCTGGAAACAAATACGGACCTGGCTTTACATTTCTACTACGCGTATACGTTCTCAAAATATCGAAAATACCAAACCAATACTATTGTAGATACAGTATATGTTCAACAAAAACCGCTTGAAAACCCAATAACTTTTAGTTAAGGTATTAGCTCAAAACTAAGCTATACTTTTTACCCCAAAGGAACCTTATTAAGACATAAGTGAAGCCTAAGAATTCACCCCTAGACAATACGTAACTAATTTTGTCGCTTTGAGAAATGCATGTTGTTACACATACATATTTCCAAATAAAGAACTTTTAGTTAAGGTATTAGCTCAAAGCTAAGCTATACTTTTTACCCCAAAGGAACCTTATTAAGACATAAGTGAAGCCTAAGAATTCACCCCTAGACAATATGTAACTAATTTTGTCACTTTGAGAAATGCATGTTGTTACACATACATATTTCCAAATAGTTAATCTCTGTAGGTGATAGTGTTGTTTACACCTTTGTGTCAGAAAGGTATTTTAAAATAGACAGACCATGACATTAATAGTGAAAACATGATTTTATTTAAAATAGATCTTGATGTATAAATAAAAGCATTTTTCTAAAAAATTATGTTGTTTATGCAAGGGTGCCTTAGGGGTATATGGAGTTGTTCTATCACGGAAAATGTTTGGAAATTTAATGCCCGTGGAAACTATAAATAATAGCCAAGTCTAGATATTTTTTTTAATTTGATGATTTTTGGAGTGTTCATTCCCCAGCAAGTTTTTGACATTTGTATGAGCCTAGAATCTATTTGAAGGGGACTTCGACTTTTAACTTTCCGACGGCAGGCCAAACTCAAGCATTTCCCCCAGGTTTTATCTTGACAAACAAAATGCAAGCATAATTCATGGTTTACCTGCTAAGTGGTCAATCTGAATTTGTCAAAATTATTCTAAAACATTTTGTTTACAATTTAGATATGAAGTGTGTTAATTGTGATTAACATGATGTTTGTTTTTCTGAGAAAGAAAACTTACTTTAGGGTAGTTTACTGAAATCCTATTTTTGAAATTTTGTTCCACGCTATAATACACTATATGAGAAAGTTTGTGTGATTGTGCAATACCATTTAATTTTAACAAGAAGATTCTCAGGCTAAGTTGACGCTTATGATAGTATAAATTAGAATGTGTCAGCCATGTTAAAAGAGAGACAATTTACACACTGCTTAGCCTGGAAGGTGGCAAGATTACATTGACGGGTTACACTATAGTGTAGCTTACTAAAATCTGTTCAGCTTAGGAATTGTTTTCTGAAAGGCTTTTTTTCCTACCATAAATCTATTATATAGTAAGATATTGGTAGGAAATAAAGACCTTTAAGAGTGTAATTCCTACCGTGAATGAAGTTTAGAAAGCGTCACAAAGGTGTGACTAGTAGCTTTCCAAGTCTACTTTCCACCTTTACCGTACTTTCTTCCAAATATAGCAAAGGTAAATTAAATGTACAGCATGACTTTGTAAGCTAAGGAAAGAACATTAAGGAATAAGTGTAAAATGAAACAATGTTATCAGGAAAGGAAGGTTTTTCCAATATGCTTCCCTCCAAGGGTATGAAAGAATAACACCAAGCAAGGGGTGTACGAAGCTTCAAAAACATCGACTTCACTTCAAATATTCGTTCGCTTTCACTTTGATGCAAAACTAGAATTCTGGATTTGACAATTATGTAGATTCGTTAAAAAAAATATATATTAAAGTTAAAACACACATTTATGTGTTGTACCCCCCCTCATTTTTTGTTGTTATTTTCACCACAAATAAAAGTTTACATAAAAATATAGAACAATTAAATTACTTTTTGTGATAATGCCATAATTTTAAGATCAAATCTATTAATTATATGTGAAATATAGCATTTGATCAAATAGATTTACTAATTAAATTTACATAGTTATACAAGGATAATATTTTTAGCTATGTTAAAACAATTTTTTTTAAATATTTAAACTTCGATTTGACTTCAGGAATATCTGATATTATTCGATTCGACTTTGCCTCGAAATGAAAACATGGACTCCGCACACCCCTACACTGAACTCTAATGAAAGGGTTAGCAATACAATATGGGAAAGAGTACCAAAGACTCTGTTTGTTGGAGGAACAACTCTAAAAGTTGGTGTTCTTGATGCTGACAGAGTGAAAGTTGTGGAAAATATGATTATAAAACCTACACAGAATATGGTGCAGGATCTCAAAGACAAAGAATGTATGAACAAAGCAAATAAATTGGATGGAGAAATTTACAAGGACGGTAAACAAATTTCCGAGTTTTTGAATTAATAAATCATCAATTTCCGAAAATTTAAACTAAGAGCCTGAAAAATTATCTTTATGAAATGGTAACTTCAAAATCACTTTCTTTATAAATATGTCTAGATTTAAGGAACTACATTATAGTAAATTTATTTTGCACAATGAACAAATCTCTCTGGTAAATAAGTGAATTACTCTATTGCAACCAACATGCATTATGGCATGGACTATCTTGAGCTAAACCACTGTGTGAAAGCTTTGCAATGAATAGGAATAATATACACTAGTATAAGATGTAGCACATGCTTTTCTTCAAGATGCAATGCAATAACTCAACCTGCTCCTCTATTATCCTAGGTCTTATTTAATATTTAGCATATGACTTTTCCAGCATGGTAATATTCTCCCAACAACAGTTGTGTGACTTTCAATCCCAGACACACCTGAATGGCAGGGACATCGCTTAGCATCAGGGCATACTATGAAACTTAAGTTTCCCCAAACCTTCTGTTTGAAAGTTAAGAAAAATAGATACTCAAGGTTTATATAAAAGTTTAAAAACCGCTCCCAAAACTTTAAACCTACACTTCTTGCACACAGAAGGTATTATTTCTCTTCATTGAGGCTCACCTCACTTTGTAGCAAGCTTTCTCTCTCTCACAGTTGTCATCACTCCTTTCAGACTCCCACCCCTTTATCCCTACTTCTGGAGTACCGCCATTACCTCAAAAAGAAGCTAGTCTTGACAGAATTGTCAAATTGTATTTGTGTTAAGATGTGAATTGTTCTGGTATTTCTTAAAACAACCAATAATTGTCACAAAGTACGTTCCTTTCTAATATATTTACATTTCTCCTCACTAAAATTAATATGAATATAGCAACAATCATGTTTATTTTACTTTCACTTGCAGCTTCATCAAAGTAAAGAACATACCCGAGTGCTAAGAGTGTCTGCTTATTGATTCATCCATTTGTATAGGTATAGACTGGAGCGCATAGTCGGAAAGATCTTGGAGACCGACATAATAATAACAATACTTTAAATCATAAGTTAGCATATACCCTCTGTTTACACTGAAAGGTAAAAGGTAGCAAGCCTACCTTGCTGAGTTACACTTTGGTGAAGCTTATAAGATAGGGCCGTAGTATAATCTGATAGAATAAGATTGTCACATTTCAGGGTACAGAGAGTAAATGATGACTTGAATAAACTCATACATTAAAAAAAAAATCCTGTAAATTACCTATTAAAAATAGTCTGTAATGCCGTCACAAAAGAGGAAGTTTCTAAACGAGACAAAAATAATGAATTATTTGTGTGAAAGTGATTTTAGTTGTGAGCAAGATAATGGTGATTTAGAAAATTCTGATAGTGATTTAAATGATGATAATGATATTGATTAAATTTATATTTCAAATACGTCAACAAGTAGTGACTTGCTTTGGTAGAGATTTTTCCAAAATAGTTTTAAACTTCCCCACCACACAAATGCGGACGTACTTATTCTAAATATAGCCTTACTAACTAGCCCTTAACACCTTTAGCATAATTTGTACATAAGCATATGATCAGAACGCGTAGTAAGAGAGAGAGAGACACACACACACACACACACACGAGAGTGCAGTTTCTATTTACCTAAGTTCCGAGGTTTCAAAGATGTCTATGATAATTTTAAGCAGTCTACTGCTAATGATCTGTAGTTTAAGTAGCTAAGCTTAGTAGAGAGACAAATACATGGCACAGGAGTTTTCCAGTGCAAATTATTAGAAAAACTATATTAAGAAAAGTGGTTGGATACAACCCTTGATGAAATGAGGGCTTATTTTGAATTGTGCATTCTAATGAGTATGAAACAGTTGATGATGATGATGATGATTACAATCTAAAATTATGTAAAATGATATTCCATTGAAACATATAACAAAGAATTAAATAATTGTGAAGGCATATTTTAGCTTTATTTTGCATAAGTTTTGCTATACTTTTTTTTTACAACTCAGCTAGACCCTTTCTTTACAAAAAAAAGTTCAACTATGTCTCAACTGAACCTGAAAGTTGTATTCTTGCCCATGCCTAGGGACCGGGGTGGACTGGAAGGTTCTAAGTGAACCAGGACTATATATGAAGGCCCTTAGCATACATTTTAAATACTACTGAGTGATGAGGTGAAGTATTTATATCATTATTAGTAAAGTTTATCCCAAAACTTTTCAGCTACATTATAGATAGTTACGTCGCTAATTAGTCCACTTAAATCATTAGGTCCTAATTTCTAATGACATGAGTAATACTTCTTTTATATTGTTAAACAATAGTTGAGAATCTATCTTTGATACAAGACAAAGATAATGTTATAAACAACGAGCAAGATGGTAACATTTAATGCTGTTGTATATAATCCCAAATGATGCATTCTGGGCACTTTCAGACTTACTCATTGGAGCTTTTGATTAGAATTTAATAACAACAATAATTTAGAATATAATGAATAGCTTTATTTTAGTTTTAAAGTAGTTGAGGTAACCCAAATTAAACCACTGGGATATCTCCCGACGTCCTAGTCCACCCCCTATTACTAGTGGACAACCATTAAATGCATTTATTATAAATTGTAATGTAGTAAACAAAAAGAAAAATACATAACTTCTGTTAAACTTATTTACAAAATGTGGTGGCATCCCCCCCCCCAACAATATCAACACAGAAAGTACCTAATACTCAACATTCTTATTTCACTAAAGAGCATATTGGTCAAATAAGTGAAAGCACCATTCTAAGAATGTGTTCTATTAAGTCAATTACATGCGATCTGCAAGTTTAAAGCCACTAAATTCTAGTTCTATTACAAATAATGCCATAATTGAAAACAGCAAAGTACTACTCTTAGAAACTGCCCACTTGGTGTGTATGTAAACAAAAAGAACATGGTGTCAAATGGTTATTTTAAACAAAACATTGAAAAGGGGATAGAAGGGCAAAACCTTCACACTTACCAGATAACTGTTGGCCTTTAAGTTTACAATTAAAAACACAACAAAGCACATAATTATGACATTTTCAGGGTTCTATGGCGGCATGGCTAAAGGTAGATCACAGTCACTATGAAAGTGTTGTTGCCTGTTCAAACTTATGTCTTGACTCTTGGTAGATTAAGAGAATGTTGTATTTATATTGGAGATGGGCCACTCGAGTCTTCGAATCCTTGAATCCACTGAATCCTGACATGTATTCGAGATTCAAGGAGTCAGGTTTTAACTGGATTCGATGGTCAAAACTTTCACCTCATAAACAAAGTTTAATATTTTGAATTCAAAAATTACTTAGTTAGGTCTACTTAAAAAGCACAACGTAGTCCGTAATCTTTATTTTGTTGGACCAAAGAGTGAAGCACAAATAAAATCATATTTTTTTAAAAATAAGTTAGGTGTGGGAAATCTAACGTGCCTAATACCCCATCCTCCCACCTCTATGGGAAACTTGGACTCGACCTTAGTGCGTGCTCACTTCTAAAACCTCAACCTCACAAACAATCTTGTACATATTTTAATAAACACATCAAAACCCTTCAAAAACTGAATATCAAAACTAGAATTACAAATAAACTATGAATAAATAAAACAAATTAAGGCTTTATTTAACAGAAATAAAAACACATTACACATGATACAAAGTCAGCCGCCATGACGTATGTTATGTTTACTCGCCAGAGGGATAATTAAATAAAAAAATACTGTTAATTCTTACTACCCAACTGGTTTTAATTATCTACAACTATGCAAAGAACCCCAAATTATTGCATATTACGATCTTTAAGTTAGAAAAATTAATACTGTTAACAGCCAGACACTGATAAAAATGTTAATTTATGCCTACCATCCTATGTATTGTATATCAATTGTTTGTTTAGAATCGAATCAGGTAATCTGATCACTTAATAGGTGCTATCGAGTTTTAAGAATCAAATAACGACTTGCTAATTCATAACTTGTTTTTAAATTGATTTTAACTAAGAGTTTATTATTTTATTAAATATGTTATTTAAGTAATTGTAAAAATATTCAAACTTAGTCCTGCCTAATAAAATGGGAGTGAACATATTGCAGGAGTCAAAAATATGTTCCTGTTTTAAATAGAATGTATTCTCTGAAATCAATATATCGCAAGAATCAAACGTATTTCTTGTTTTCCATGCGAAGATAGATAATAGATGTATAATAAAATAATAATAAAACCTACTTAGGCATTATTTAGTTCACTATTTCCAATGCATGTATAATTGTTAAGCATGTTGTTTTAGTCTTTATTCAAAAAAATCTGTTAGTATTGATTGAAATGAATCTTAATTTAGAGTTTAGGCCTATATTTAGTTATGTAGGTCTATATGTCAATCATATAAAGTTTCTAACAATTTGCTAGGTTTCGGATTCGAGATTCAAAACTAAAATGTAGATTTGGATTCGAGAAATAGTGTATTCGACCCATCTCTAATTTATATTATATTTAATTAATGAATTATCAGTTTTATGTATATTATTATTATTGATTGGTGTGAGTAGGCCTGCTTGGAAGTAAAGGAGATGGTTATCTAAGGTTGAAACCAAGAAGGGGAACGTGGATTTGGTAATATTGTATTGGTGAGCAAGTTCCCACCTATAAAGCTGGGAAGCATTGCAACTATTGGGGAGGGCTTGTATTACTCTAGTACCTATAGGATGAGTAAAAATATGCATTATGTGTTTGCTAATGAAGTGCTGCTGGTTTGTCAAGGTCGCCGTGGTTGGTATCAAAACGGTGAACATTCATTTGTTGTTCGAGTGTTCCTGTGGCGAGGCCAATGTATTCAGCAATGAAGTAGTTGCATTGTAACTGGTATTTAATTATGGCCTTTTATAGGGTATTCCATTTGAGTTCGCTTATGAATGAGGTGGAAGATTGGTGAATTTCGCAGGTACTGCATCTCGGTTTGTTGCAAGGGTAGGAACCTTTGGCCTGATGTTGTTTGTTGTCTTTTGTGGCTGGGTCGGTCAATTTAGGGTGAACCAGAATGTTGCAGAGTTTAAGGGACATTTAATTGTGATTCTTGGAGCGCTATTGAGAAGATTTTGTTTGAGAAGCGCTGAGGTTCAAATATTGTAGCCTGTGTTCAGGGTAAATGTGAGTTTGTCTAGTCCTTAATAATACTGGGTGGTGGGCAATATGTTTATTGACAGGTTCTTGATTGAATAGGGCTCTATTTATTTGGTTGTTGACTGTGTGTTTAGGGTATCTTAGGGCTGTGAAAGCCTCGAAGAACTGTTAACAGTGCTTGTTAAGGTCTTTTTGCTCAGGACATGTAATATGTTCGGCTCTAGTAGCTAGGCTATAAGGTGGAAAGCGTTTCACACTTATAGGATGGTTGATTTGGAAATTGAGGTAGTTGTTGGTTGGCGGCTTTCAAGGTTCAGTTCAAGGTCTATGGTGGTGTGAAATGTTCCATGTGAATCTGAGGGGGTGTTGGTTATTTGTATTTAACCTGCAGGAACTGTAATAAACTAATTTCAGAATTAGAACCAATCATTTATTACAGTTGGTTATGGTTACTTAACCTATTCATAAACTTCCTCTAGCAGTTTTGTCAAAGTACCCCGAATTTTTTTTTATAATTATGTGTTTTGTTGTGATTTTAATTGCTAACTTTGAAGCCCAAATTTTTTCTGGTAAGTATGTGGCCTTTGCCTGTCTATCCTATTTTCAGTGTTTAATCTAAACTACCCACTTTGAGAATTCAAGGAGATTTATGTAGAGAATTCTAAAGATCAGGAAAGTTCATACTAGATTAAAAAAAAGGTATGTTTGGAGACTGAAAATAAAACTTTATATATATAATATAAACACTTTTTAAGGTAAACCTCTTTTTTAATTTGAGGTACATAATTTCATGAACGGAGAGGTACCAGATAGAATGATAGGATCAAGAGACATCACACAATATTAACAGTAATGAAGACTTTTATTTCAAAAGTAAGAATGGAAGCCGCTCCTATTTTCAATGTGACGGCCATGATGGGATTTTCCTTATATATTTACCTATAATTCTTATCTGTAATTTTATTAATAAGATAATTGTTTTGGGATATTAAAATAATTAGGACAAGTAGACTCACCGGAGGTGAGCGTCTTCCTGAGTGGTAGGTTGCTGAGAGATGTGACGCTGCTGCTTTCAGCATTCAGATCAACAGGAAGTGTAGGTGTGTCTGAATGGCTCCTCTCGTGCAGTGACCGACCCCCACCGTGCTGTTCCCTGGTTACGACGCCGGGCAAAACACTGCTAGCCACCCGGCGGTGAGAACCGGGTGAGGGAGAAGGAGATAATGGATGGTGACCCGCCAGTCCAGGCAGGGGCAAAGGAGGGGGGTGGCGGGGTTGGTGGGGGCGAGTCTTACCGGGCTCACTAAGGGCCAACATTTTTCGGACAGCCTGCGGGGACGCTGCACCTGGAACAAGGTGTACCAGCCAGTCAACACAAAGGTAATAATTCACACATATGTAACTACAGTAAAGATCAGAAGATACTCAAATCTCGAGCAACATCACTAGTTTTAAATAGATATTGATATGTTGGGGTTAATACTTTTATGGAAAAGACCATTTAGAGCTCCTATTAAAATTCTTGAGCAAGGCATTTGCAACATATGGTTTTTCGCTCTCCCTCCACATAAATGTGGGCACACTTCCTATAAACATAGTCTTCCCAATCCCTAAAACTCCAGCACAATTAGTACATAGGCCTAGGTGTCTAACCCGAAAAAGAAGAAACTTTTTTTTAAATTAATAAACAAGCACACCTAAACTGGGTCATAGTTTTTTTTTCAAATTAACTTGAATCATTGTTATAAGTTTTCAATTCCTATCATGATTAGGCCTATATTGAGTGCAAGTTTCAATTATTTTAAACCTTTTCAATATGTAGCCATATACTGTATTTTTCTTCCTTATTATAGAAAAGGGATATCCCTGAAAATTAAAAATCATATGTAAGTTTGAAAATGATAATAAGTTGGAAGTGTGATTACAGGCCCTTAAATAATTATAGCATTTAAAATGCAAGTACGTATGTATCAAAACATTATGAAATCAATTTTATGTTATTTTCAGTTTCAATTAAAGAAGGACAATGGGTGGAAAGATAGAGGATGGAGGAATTTACCAAAACTAACCCAGACACAGGCTGAAAATAGTTGTTGATGATGATGATATAAATAAACTATCACGTGCAATTTACTTTCCAATTTTCAACGGAAAGGCCTTAACAAACACTTGGAAAAATGACTATACTTTCATGTATTCATAGGCCAAGTCATGACACAAGCTGTCACTTTTGATAGATATAGTCAGTAACCAAAAATAGAACTAATTAAATAGTATAATGTTATCCACTTTTGATGATTTTTTTTTTCCTCGGTATGGGCCTTCCTATGAAAATTGGATTTTAAGCGGTAACATAAGTATTATTTGAAATGAATCTCACCAAACTTGGTTCCCGGAGGACATTTCTTGCCCTCACTGGTGCTGCTAGTACTACTGGTGGTTGACAGCGTGGGGGATGGGTGCCTCTTTCTGACGGGGGCGGAGTTGGGAGCCGAACCAGAAGGCTCACACTCTAGGGACAATATATGAAGTTTGTCCTCATCCGTTATCACACGCATATTATTGAGGTAGGCCTTCACCCGACGCACCATCTGGGCCTGAGAACAATTCACACATTATAGCCAACTTGTTCCAGATAACAGGCGATCGACCATGAAAATGTAACAGGAATACACACAAATGCATACGTTAGAGGTCTATAGAAGACTAAAGGATCTTTGATGAAAGATAAAAGCCGATTCTACCATGAATAGATAGAATCTATTTCCTTGAAGTGTTTTGAAAGGCAAAGATTTAACCCATCAGTATTATAATGCAAGGGGGCAAATGGAAGTATCTCAGTAAGCAGGCCATTAGCAACCAACCAACTATTTATAGTACATACTTAGTCTCGCTTGAAGGTAAACCTCTTTTCCCTTTATGATGTGATTGTATTGTATTTGGAAGAGGGCAGAGGAAAGATGGATAAAATCATATAAAAGTAATCAACACAATATGGGAAGGGTGTAATGCAAAGCATAGTCGAAGCAAATATTATAACTTGCGAAGAAAAGTCGAGTATAAGTCGGAGTCGAAGCTACCTAGGATTATTGTTGTCACTTAACACCTTTTTTTTTTTAAGATCTTGTCAGTAACAATAGCCAGGAAATTTTACTTAACGACTATATATATTTTTTTTTAGATCTTGACAGTAACCAGAGCCAGGAAAATTTACTTAGCGACTATATTAATAACTAATGCACACAGGCTTACTGATAAGCTTTGTAACTTATCAATTAAGTTTTATTCTGAAAATTTAAAAATGACACTTGGAAACGGGAATTGATACCGGGACCTTTGGCTCAATTTGGGTTCGATTCTCGTGTTCAGGTGTCATTTTTCAATTTTCAGAATATGATATCTAGATGGAGTAATCCTCACTAAAGAGCATAAATAATAGCTTTGGCCATTTGATTCTTGATTAAGTTTTAATTTTTAGCTACATCGTGGAGTTTATAATAATATTTAACAAACTTTACATAACATGTCTTTTACCTGCATTTCGTTGATAGTAATTATAAATTAATTCCGGTTTTTTTCCCCCATTTTCTGTGTAAGCCATTTTGAATAATAAAGAAAATGCGAAGAATCTATGAAAGACTTCTGAGTCAAAATGCACTTGTAAATTTGTCATAGATAATTCCAAAGAGATAGGATATCATGGACCAACCATTATATGTGAGCTGCGATGATAGCACAACTAAAGCGCTTTCTCTGCTTTATACCAGTGACTATGGTGTTATTTCTTTATAGGTATTTTTACTTTTTACAAAGCTATGTTGACGATCGTGAATATAGTATATTAACATTTACATACCTGTTTTTGATTCATACTTAAGTTGTGATAGTTAAATTACAAGTCGGTGTTAAAATTCTATTTATTAACGGTTTTAAAATTATCAAATAATGAAAAATGTAATATTTATTAAGATAAAATTAAATTGTTTGGTAATTTATCGAAGTTTTATCCTTCCTTCAAAATTTTTCGAACATGTGAAGGTTATTGTAAATGTTGAAGTTAAATCCAGAGGATATTTGACCTTCGACTTCAACTTTTTGAAGCTTCGCACACCATTACACTATAGCTTTTACAATGAAAAGAGAAAATGGCTGCCTCTTAAAAGAAAATCGATCGGCATCGCCTAATCCCCGATTCTTTACCATTTTCTTTTTTCTCCCCCCCCCCCCCTTTTTTTNTTTTTTTTCTTCTTCCTATTTTAGGAAAGTGTGTTGGCTGCGTGTTTCACACTACCTCCTGATTAATTCTGAAATAATTAAACCTATGTCAGGGAAGTGGGTGGTAACAATCGATTTTGTTCCCTTTTAGATGTCAATATTCATATTTCCGTACCTTCTTCAATTAGATTAGAAAGGAATTTTTAGTAGTTAAATTGTTAATGTGTTAAGTCAATCATAACCTTTAACAAATAAAGTAAATGCAAGTGTAGTTCGACACCTTAACTAAGTCAATAGCATGTCTGCCTACCGAGCTAAGGGTCCCGAGTTTGATTACCGACACGGCCGAAAATGTGTCATTGATGGATATATGGGTTTACCTTTTCACATTGATAAGTTAACAGTAATTGATGTAAAGTAAAACACAAATAAAAATGTGAAAAAGTACCTCCTACCTCTTTTCAGTTAAACCCACTGATAAAGGTGGGAAGATTAAAATTGTCTTACTTTGTCAGCTTTTTTTTGTAAGAAATAAAACATTTGTAAATTGCAGCAATCACAAATACTTTTTTGAATTTGTTTTAGTTTTAAAAATACACTTTGGTTAACCACTGATAATGTTTTCTAATGTTTATTATTATTATTAGCACCGCGTCTTACTACCCGTTCGGGTTATACGCACTTACGCTAATGTGTAATGGTAGAGTGATTGTGATTGTGAGATGAAATGGAGGACCTACAGTTTAACGTGGAATCCGAACCACGGTGGAGGCCTGGCATTCCTCACATTCACAAGTTGTTTTTCTAATGTTGTGACCAATATAAATCGTCAGCCTTACCTCCTCAAACATCTTCTTAGGGTTGGGCTGTGCGGTGGACTTCTTGCGCCTTTTGACGGTGGCTACATTGTGTTGGCCACATTGGCCCGTCCCAGTTGTCAGTTGGTTGAGAGCTACCATTGCACTGGAAGGAGGTTGACCCCCTGGAATAAACCGGTGCATCGTGAGTTTATAATGTAATAAACAATTTGTTACTACTCTTTAGCGCTTAATATCGGGTCTAAGATATTTCATGATGCCCTTAAGAATAATAGTCCGAAACAGAAAAAGGAATATTCCCGAAATATAATATGTGTAAGAATGTTTAATTGTAGGATTGAAAATTAAAATGGTTATGATTTGGCTTATTATTTCTAAGTTCCAATGTGTAGTTGTTTTAGAAATATTTAATTTTAACTAGCACTCATACAAAAATGCCCTAAAATAAATGTAATAAAACAAAATAAAATTATTTTTAGTTTTATTTGCGCATCATTTTGGTCAGTTTAATTATGCCTATTTAAATTTATTTAATATGTATTTGCTATGAGGAAAAATGGCGCCAAACGGCTATATTAAATTAAACACTGAGAGGATGATATAAGGGTATGGGCCTATATATATTTACCAGAACCCCCTAACCCTCCCCCTCATTTAGAAATGGTTTCAACACACTCAAAGAAATCTAAATAAAAATGTAAGTGTTGTTAAATTAATTGTATGAATAAGAAAAGTGAAGCAAATATTCAACTAAACAAGTTTACTGGTTTCTAATAAGCTCAAAACTGTATTTCTGTAGAGGTTAGTTCTTTCCCTGTCACTTATGATAAACATGGTTTTCACTATGTTTTCATTTAGTATGATTTTAAGTGTCCACTAGCACTAACCTAGTTCCAACATAGTGAGCAGGTCATATGGGGAAGAGCACATGTTAGTTAGCGCTCTAACTTCCTTGGCGATCATCCTCAGTTTCTCAAAGTTGATGAGGTCCTCTACTTTGGAGTCATTGCCGAGATGAATAAAAGTCAAGTCCTTTTTCACCACAGGGTAGAACGGAATCTTAAAACACAGATATTAATTTTTTTTATATCAACTAAATTGAAGGTCATTGAGGTATGTATGAGAATAACATGGTAAAATCTCAATAAAGTAATTTAAAATATAAATCAGAGATAAACAATTTGTTAAAAAGTAAGTATGTAAAATGTTGTTGAATTGAATACAATAGAATAAAAAAAAGTTATTTATTAATGCTTTAAAATAATATATTTATTTATATTTTTATGGCTGTAAAAAGTCCACTTTTTCAATTCAAAGCGAACTTGAAATATTCTCAAACCCGAACCAAAGTTCCAATATTTTTTTAATGGTTTTATTTGTTTTATGCTAAAAAATGATTATATTTAGCTTATTTACATAACTTTACACATTAAAATATCTTAGAAAAGTTTTAATCCACACAAATGTTTGTAATAGTGAAATCAAGTTGGCAAGGAAGTATGTAGGAAAAAGACAGCAAGGGAGAAGCAGCTAACAGAAAGTGTTCAAGTGAGAGAAGAATGGTGGATAGATAAAGGAAGAGGGAGGCATTTTACTAAACTGACCCGGTCACAGGCTGGAAACAGTTGATGATGATGTATAGTATTAATGATACTTTACTCACTATGGGGGGTTGTGACTGTTCGCTGCTCACAAGCTGCCGGTATTTACTCATGTTCCTGGAGGGGTCCATAAGATCTTGAAGGTCGCTGAACAGTTTCTGGTACTTGCTGGGTAGCTTCTCCCACGACAGCCTGAGCCGAGACACGGCCCCGTGGCCGAGACCAGACACAATCGCAAACATAGAGTTGAAGTTCTTGCATTCCTTACATTGTCCTGTAAAACATGGTTGGCATTTTCTTAAACTTCCGCGTGACAGTAAATTGTTCATTCTATAACTATCAAAACAGGAAACAAAAAAGAATCTAAGCCATTAGCTTTCTCAAATAACCACGTTTTCTAGGATATGTGCTGAAATTCTCTCTCTCCATACTTAACTTAAATGTATATTATTACTTAAAGTTGAGTAAAAAATAAGGTTAATCACTTACTAGCTACTTTGATGAACTGTTTGATGATCTTGGACCTTCTGACAACATTGTGCTCTGAGCACACCTCCGTCACTACCCAGAACATCTCACGGTTCACCAGCTGAAAAGCAAAAAAACAACAACTGCATGTTACAAATAAGAGCACTTTTAAATTTCCTTTTTTTGTCTGTCTAGTACCCTCCTTTATTCAACAGCTAGTTTGATAAATTGTTGACCTTAACACCGGTTCAATGGCCAGATGTATGTACTGCTTCTCTATTTATAGGGTTCTTTGTTCTCCAACACACACACACAGAAAACACGCGTGTCTATGATTTATGATACACAATCTGCTCTGATAGTAGAGGAAGGCAGACTGAGATGGTCTGGGCATGTAATTTAAGGATGAAGATGATGAGGATGCCAAATAAAATGAAGTACTGTATTTATCTGAATTCAAGACGAGTTTTTCCCCTAAATTTGTAGCTTCAAAATATAGGGGTCGTCTTAAAATCACAGACTTAGGGATGGGTTAGGCCTACATCAAAAGGTAGCATTTTACATCTTTATTTAATATTAATACAATAGTAGCCCCCCCCTTTTTTTTTTGTAGATTTTTTATCAATTTTTGCAGATTTTAAAGGTATAACACAGATCACAAGATATTTGGTTATTTTCACGAATTTTCAGGCTATATTTTAGGTTATCGTTAAAAATAACTACCTAGTTGTGGCCTGATACGATACTTGATAACCATAGTATCGACTGTTATCGCAATAATTGATACTATACGCTAAGACTCTCGATACTACTCTTTAGTATTCAACATGGTTAACGTCTCAAATTGGTTGGGGCTAATAATGGGCATTATCGAGTTGAATTTTATTTCGTTGTGCTGTTTTTGATTACTATTCCAATTACTTCACTGAGATATTAAAAATTCAGCCATTCACAATAATCAAAATAAATTTAAAAACAAATATTGAATTATCAAATTGTTATGTATTTAAGACTTTAAACTTTGCCTACCTAGCGCTTGTCAAGTGAAACGTGATGCGAAAACTTGAATCGATTTTAAACAAACAGTAAATAATACATAGAGTTTACTAGACAATTTTAGTGATGCCTAACTTGAGTTTTAATTCGTGAAGCTCCACAAAATATCTTAACTTTTGAATAATATCAAATAAATTATTATCTTTGTTTTAAGATCAACGATTTTGAAATAAGAATAAAAATGCTTGCTTGATTAACACGATTTTTTTTATGCTTGGCTGTCATGCTGGCTGACTTTTATGGTAATTAATAGCAGACGTGTTTATCGGTTATTTGTTTTTGTAACATGTATAATGTGTTTATCTTCTCTTTATAAAAGCAACAGTTTGTTGTGTATTTGTCTTTTGATTTCTTCCTATATCTCTTTACTTTGTATTATTTAATTTTCTGTATATCATTGTGAAAGTGAACGTGACAAAGTTTAGAAATAAGCATGTTAATAGTCAAGTCCAATGTTAGTATTTATGGGGACTCAGATTTTCACTAATGATTATCATTTGCCATAGTAAAAATTAACTACTAATTGATTTTATCAAACATTTTCAAAACTAAACTTCTTATACAAAAGCAATATTTGAGACAAAAAATAAATTCCTTAGCAATTCTGCAACCTTGATTAAATTTTAAGTCAACATAGGTGTTTTGTTTTTTAAATAAAAAAATATTTGTTAGCATTACAAAATAAGTCTACCATAATTATGATTTCTTCATTTATGATAAAATAAATACCACTTACAAAAAACGTACCCAGAACCACTGAAAAACTGGTGGTTGTCTTAAATTCGGGTAAATACGGTATGCAGGAAAAAGACCACAAGGGAGGCCAAGAGATAGGACAAGCAAATAACAGAAAGTGTACAAGTGAGAGGAGAAGAATAGAAGCAATTAAAGGAGGAAGAATGGTTAAAGAATAGAAGAAGATGAAGGTATTTTACTAAAGTGACCTGGCTATAGGATGGAAAACGATGATGATGATGATGATCTTACACTGTAATAAATAAGTAAAATACAAATAAGTCTAGATAGTGAAAGCAGTTCAGTAATTACCTCGGAGAACTGTGACAGCATAGGTTTCCCATATCGACTCTTGAGATCGAAAAGGTCATCAACGTACTCTGTGCTCTCTATCTGCCTAAATATGCTGAAATCTTGTAGAGTCAGTTGGATTGCTACCTCAACGGCGTTCAGCTGCAAGAAGTTGACCTGACTCTCTCGGATCAACTCTGGCGCTAGCTCGTCTGGGACAAGAGTCTCTGTCGTGCCGTTGGTCTTCAAGTAATACCTGTACAAGTCGCATATACATATTATCTTGTTCAAACACTCCATGGCCCTATCTTATAGACAATACCATAGTGGAAATGAGCAAGGTAAGCATTCTACCATTCAGTGTGAACCGCGTGTATCCTATGTTTACCCTGATAGGTAACAAGGTTATCTTGTATGGTTCCACTATGGCTCAGCATATATATAAGACAATATTATTATTATTATTATTATTATTATTATTAGCACCGCGTCTTACTACCCGTTCGGGTTATACGCACTTACGCTAATGTGTAATGGTAGGGTGATTGTGAGATGAAATGAAGGACCTACAGTTTAACGTGGAATCCGAACCACGGTGGAGACCTGGCATTCCTCACATTCACAAGATGTCTTGTCAGAGGTGAAGGAAGGGTTTGGTAATCAGATAAATCTTTGCCGGGACCTGGGATTGAACCCCGGCCGCCAGCATAGAAGTCTGACACCTTACCCCTGGACCACCAGGTCACCTTATAAGACAATAAACAAAGTTTATCTTGATAAGTGGCAATTGATGGATATTGATGGAAAGAAAACAAACTTATCAAGTATTTAAATCAGGTGCGCACATGCATGCACACACACACACATACATATATTTTTAAACTCATTCCTTAGATTACAGACGAAAATGTATCATATAAAAATGATCATAGTCCCCTTTAATAAATGTTCAAATCTAAAATGAATAAACTTGGCTATCATATTTATGATAAATGTTTAAAAATGAGGTGGCACACTGCTAAATAATTTTAATTTAAAATTGAAAATAGAATATTATGATAAATGATTTTATTACCTGCTACTGAGCCCTATCCTCTCAGCCAAATTCTGCAGCTGATCTTGTAACCTCCTCTGCTTTATGATCCCCCCCTCCGCCACCGAAACCTCACACAAGGAGAAGTGGGAGCTGGGATCAGTGATACCAAACTCTTGTAGTGCCAACATAACAACCTCATGGGCAGTCGTCTCCTTGTGCACTAGCAGGTACTTGCATGTTTGGTCAGGTTTGTACACCTGGGAAAGGTTTAAATATATTTGTTCATTTAAAGATGATATGGATTGTATTTTGTTTTTTTACACAGACACATTCAATAAGTGGTCAATTACTGTGGATATTTTCTTATGTAGATGATGCTTTATAGCTGGATAAAGTTATTCAAACCTCACACTAAGCTAAACAAAGGAAAAAATTGTGCCAAACGGATCTCTTTGATAAACATTGAAAGTAAGTCTTTAAATTCACAATTAAAGCACATTATGGCAATTTTTGTGTTACATCAGGCACCTTCTTCAACAGAAGAGGGTGGAGTAGTGTGCGTTACACTCCCTTCTACTGAAGAAGGGGCCCTAGTGTGCCCCAAAAATCGTTGTGATGTGTGTGAATTGTGAACTTGAGACATTTTTTCTGTTAGGTGTATAGGACTTATCTTTCCTACTTCCTTTCAGAGTTTACTACACCCAACATCATTGCTGAGGGAACAGGTCTTGTGGAGAAAGGCTTTATCTTCATTCTCTCCCAGTTAACTGTCACCAAATCTCCTCGTTCTCAATTATGTCGTGAGGGGGTGCGTTGGGGTAAGAACTGGCAACCTCAGCTAACCAGTGTTGCGAAACTTGTCTTATATTTAAGGGGAGATTGACCATACGAAAACGAAATAATAACAAACACTGTTTCCCAATAGTAGCAATGAAGTTCCCTCAGCGATGATATCCAATGTAACTAATCTACATAAATTAAATAAAAAGAATGGGGAAAGTGAATTATAACAACATTTGTTTGAAGAAAGGATCAAACACTAATAATGGGTGCTGATAAAAATGTATCAAGCTTCTGATTAACATAAATTTAATCTGAGAGTAACTTTTTAAACTTCATCTAACAAGTGTGGACAAATGCCCGACCTTGAGAACGTGTTCTGGATAGTCCGAAGATCCTCTTAGATCCTCATATATACTGAGCAGGTCAGGATTGCTCTGACTGTAATACAGAGTTGTGGTCTGTCCTGATTGGTTGCTGGGAGTGGTGGGGAATTGGCTGTCATCGTGATGCACGCCATCACTGTAAACATTCGTCCTGACATCACTAGCACATACATCAATACCGACATAATTTAGGTAGGAAATCCAAACACCATGAAAACTTTATAAAATAGCCTCCAGTAGTGGCAATCTGGCAACAAAGCAAGCCCCAGTTAACTTTTTAAATGTAGCCCCCAATTTCTTTATGTTTTTCTTATTAACCTGATTAAGTGATATGTCTGGAAATTTAAAAGTTGTAAGCAAGAATAGTTAAGAAGTATAACATGTACATGAAGAAATAAATGGAGAAGTTTCTTTCTAACAAGACCTAGCTTATTATTCTTATTAGGTTGGCTGCCTCACTTATCTTTTATATTACATTATTTTAGTGGTTTTTGGAATGTTTTGATAAATTTATTAGTCAAGAGGTACTTACTGTATTTCTAACATTTAAAATAAAATACAGTTTTCTTTTAGACATCTAATCATTGTATGTACACCATAGGCCTTATAACGAGTGATTTGATGTCGATTGAGTCAGTCAACTTAAGAGTGGATTGGAACCATAAGTTATCTCATATTAATTTTATTTTAATTAAATAGTAAAAATAAAGGCACATGAAATAAGTCAGAATACTGTTGAACTCACTTGATGGTGTTTTTGGGGAGTATATTCATCTTCATGAGAGCTTTCTGGAGCCGTCTTTTGGGTCCGAGGGTCATAAAGCCCTTGTATCCACCCTCCTTTTTACCCTCCTTGGCTGGGGAGTTGACTGCTGCAGGGGTAGAAGGGAGAGAAGGCAATGGGTCTACTGTGGACAATCTGGCTCGTGGATCTGCCTGTAGCCTGGCAATCTCAGAAACTTTGCGGCCGCGTGATCGAGGGGAGTTGTCTGGGGTCTGCAATAGCTCCTTGAACGCTGAGAAACACACAATGATCATTAGAAAACAGCCACCCTATGAGCACAAAGAGATCACTCCCACATAGCCTAGCCATTAGAGCCAAAAGAATTTTCTCCGACCACAATGACCTTTTACAATACAATAAAAAACTGCAACATGCTTTTATGAACAGAGGCTACCCCAAAGCGCTGGTGTGAAGTCAAATAGACAGTGCTCAAAATAGCGGGCCCACAACATCAACAGGAACAAACAACATCATCCCTCTGGTCACCCCATACCACCCTGGACTCCACAAACTCAACAATCTCTTAAAAACAGGTTTCACCATACTGCAATCCTTCACCACTACACAATATATCTTCAAGGAGCCTCCAAAAGTAACCTCTAACAATCAGCAAATTTACGCAACTTATTTGTAAAACCCAAACTGCCAGACCCCACAATTCAACCTGAACCCAAACAAATATCAGCTTCATTTCCCTGCAAAACCTGCACTATACATAAACAAACAAATTCATTCTTCAGTAACAACTGAAATAAATTATCCTATAAAAAACCCACCATACTTGTGATTCTGAAAACCTCATCTACCAACTGGAATGCAACCAGTGCCAAGGTCAATACATTGGTCTCACAACAGAAACACTAAGGAGAATGTATGGTCATCGACGTGACACAAATATGAAAAATAAAGATAAGCCTGTAGCATCACATGCCGAAACCCATAATCTGGACTTTTAATCAGTCACACAAACAAGGTGGTCAAATCCCTGGACAAAGAAATGTGCAACCCTTCACAACTAAGGATATGGGAGGGAACCGGCCCATCAATATATCATCAAATCCAGACAAGCCCCTAACCTCAACCTTGGGTAATTCTTCTCCTTCCTACCAGGACACTTAATGTCACAACAATAATAATAATAATAATAATAATAATAATAATAATAATAATAATAATACAGTATATAATCCAATTTTTAATTTTTATAAATAGCTATTTATTCATAGTGCTGCCATCTATACAGTGATCTCACAAATGAAAAACTGTCAACCTTACAGTTCAACCAAGAGCATCAGTCTACTCTCTTGACCTAATGAAGCTGTCTGTGACAGTGAAAGCTTGTCCTTAAAAGTGGTTACGTGTGCTAGCTGTCCATCCTAATTTAAACATTTATTAAAGTAAATATATAGTTTAAAGAATCTCTTGACATCTGGGCTTGTGCACGATTTGGATTATCTTATAGGTCATTCAAACATTTAAGATACAACTCATACACCTTTTAAATGTAATTAATAATATAGTGATAGTTGCAATATATAGCATTTATACAGTAATTTAATTTTGTAGTTAAAAAGCTTTTAACTGCAAAGTTTGATATTGAAAAACAATATTCTATAGCTAAACATTTCTTAATTAAGGCTGTTTTAGGGGAAAAGGTCAGTATGGTATTATTAGAAATAATAAATTCTCTGTAAATTTCTTATAGCAGTTATTTGAATTTCCATTCTTTTCAAACTTCTCAAATTTTCAACATTGATTGTTAAGTTTAGAGAGAAAAAATTCTCTCTTGTCTGATCCGAGATATTTTCGAATCATGTACACCCCTAGTTCTATCTAATACTACTCCCTAATTTAAACCATCAACGAAAAGGTTCCTTAAGGCATATGTTGGGAACATTGTTCTTTATGGAAGTCAATGAAACATGTCTCGTAACATTTCGGTCTCTCTTTTAATCAAATAAGAAAAATGTCATTTATTGTACTTTTCTTTAAGGACTTAAATGCCACATAGCTACATTAAAATTATAATGGATATATTTAACTTTGAACTACTATATGATGTGTGAGTTAAATTCTTAAAACTATGTTATGTTGAACAATGTTATAAATAAAAGTAATTTACTGACATCTTCATCATAAAATCAAATTCTTGTGTTTAAATTTACTAATGACAAGCTTAATAAGACTACAAAGTGTTATAACCAAGAGTTACTAAAAATATCCTGGATTTTTTCTAAGTTAGTTTGTATCTCTTTATGTTTATAAAAGGGAAAATATGAAAGATGTATTACTAGATGAAATTAATTATGTCTTTAGAGCTAAATTTCTGTTTAATACAAACCCAAATAAAAATCAAACTTACACAATTTATTTTTAATCAATTGAGTTTACTTAATATGTATAAATAACTGAGACAAATTATAGATTATTATTATTAGCAGCGCGTCTTAAGACCCGTTCGGGTTATACGCACTTACGCTAATGTGTAATGGTAGGGTGATTGTGAGATGAAATGAAGGACCTACAGTTTAACGTGGATGGAATCCGAAACACGGTGGAGGCCTGGCATTCCCCACATTCACAAGATGTCTTGTCAGAGGTGAAGGAAGGGTTTGGTAATCAGAAAAATTTGTGCTGGGACCGAGGATTGAACCCCAGCCACCAGCACAGAAGTCTTGACACCTTACCCATAGACCGCCAAGTCACCGACAAATTATAGAGATGTTCTGAACATTATGTACACTAAGTTACAAAATGTGAATTATTATGAAATAATGTAGGAGAGTGAGTGTTTCTAACCTAACAAGTTGGACTTGACAGTGATGCTGAGGTGAGTTGTTCCTCGCACAATCTCCAGGGCTTTGGCATGATTAACGTGCTCAAAACTCTGGCCGTTCACTTCAAGGATCTGGTCTCCACGCTTCAGACCAACGTCTTCAGCCTTGGAATGCTTCTCAACCTTAAACAAGATGGTAACATAGAATAACAATATTTATTGATCACTTGACAAGTTACAAAATGATGTTAGTTAGCCAACAAAATACAAGTAGTTTCATTTTTCAAATGTAGTAAAAAAAATTTTAACATACATCTTTATTACTATGTTTAACATTTATTTATGAGTTAATGTTTAAGGGTTTGGAAGGATATGTGTAAAAAGTCATATAGTTTCTGTCGGCTTAGATTTGTTACACAATCTCCCGGTTAGTTGCAATCAGGTGGAAAAACAACAATAAAAGTCTATCTTTGTCTTAAGATGAGAGGAGGATATAAGATCAAAAAGTGTAGGCCTTTATTGACTAGGAAAGTTGCAAACAAATGGGATATGTGCCCGAAATTACATTATTTGTGGCCAAAACTAATATTTTATTAATTATGTATTGATAATACCTATCAAAAGTGAACGTACATGACTTAATGTATGAATACAGTATGTGAATATATATTTACTAATACCTTTTATAGCAGTAAAATAAGCTCCTTCCCATGAAAATTGAACTTTATTCAAGGGAATAGCTAAGAAGATAAAATATTTAGGAAATGAATAAACATTTATAGAGACAATATTGTAGGTAAAACTCGAGTGTGTGTATAAAGAAGCATAGAAAGTAGCCTTACCTGTGATATGAAAATCCCAAAGCCCTTGTCATAGCCGCCCAGTATTGAAAAGTGCAGGACTTCATCTCGGGAAGGCCGAGCGAGCGTGACGTTACGTGCCCGCGCCTTAGCCGCACAAGCAATGTTCAAGAGCCTGAGCTGCCCCTTCATTTTCTCCCGCTCTAGCCCCGCCTCAAAAGTTTCCAAAAACTCCATCATAGTCGGGTCTGTTTCGAAATCTGTGAAGTGGTTGTTCACCCACAGCAGAACCACTCGAGTCACACGGTCACGCACATTTGACTCGTTAAACCTGTCCAAAGACAAGAAATGGGACTAACAATGTGTACAAAGGCACAGTGGAATTTTTTTTTTTAAAATATGACAGTAACTTTTAATCGAGATATTTTTCAAATTTTTACTAAAGTTTTAAACAAGGCCAGATTAAGGTGAGACTCTGGGGGCCATGGTCTCGGGACTTGCATTCGAAGGTCCCATTATAAAGAGAGACATATTTTTTATTGCAATTATTTATCTATAATGTTAAAAATTATAGTTTTGATGGAATAGTTCTTCTAAAATGCACCAAAAAGATAATATATATATTATATTTATCTCTTTTATTCCTACGAGTATAACCAAATGCTGCTGCATACCAACAGAGTTGAATCTGGAACTAGTAGCTTAGATTAACTATTAATTTTAAGGGACCAGAACTGGTATGGATACCCTTAAAATAAATTAAAAGTGAAATCGTAATCAGATCTGATAGATATTTTAAAATAATCTAAGATTTTTTACAGTTAAAAGTTTTAATCATTTGAATGAACCAACAAGTTTTAGGTACCTATTAAAAAATGAGTGAATACATCAACATTTCAGAATTTAGTATACTGAAGTTTGAATAGGAATAAGTCATAAATTGATATTGGAAATTATTCAAATTTTCAAATATTTGTGCACCCCTGGAAAAAATGAAACACATTTATTTTTGGTCAAAACTGATAACATTTTACATACTATCTGTATTAATTTAATAGGTATTGATACTAATTATGAAAAGTGATAGTTTCAGGTCACATGAATTTACATACAGCTTACATTGTTTTAGTGACTTTTGGAACTGCCAAACAAAGTTTCTTCCATTTTAAACCGGACTGTGCTATTTTTGTGTTCTAGCTATCATCCAAAACCCTTGTGGCATTTAAGGAGGTGTTAATCAAGTTACTGACCACTGCAGAAGCTGGTTGGCCACATGGAGGGGGCTGTCGATGAATGTTCGGTGGGTTAGCAGGAAGTCCTCTATGTACGTAGGATCTGTATTATAGTTCTCCTCTACCAGCTGCAACATCAGTCTCTGAGGTGTGCCCTGAGGTAAATGTCGTGAGCATAAATAAGGATACAAGAAAAAGGGATAGACACATATAAGGACAAACACAATAGGCAGGGCTGCCACTATTTTCTTAACACCAAATTCCCTGCGTTTTACATGTTTTCCAGAAGGAACTCACGTTCTTCCAGGCAGTTTAGATCAATAAAAGAGTAATATAGTTTTACTTTTCATCAAACTGACTAGCATTAAGTCATGTAACTTATGTTTAAAACCGAAAGCTCTTAAATTGATGGAGAAATACATTCGAGTTTTGTACTTAATAACCAACAGAAGTGCACATTTGTCTCTCACCCTGATGACAACATGCCCTCTCTTGGCCCCTCCTTCCGTCCCGCCCCTCTGCTCGGTGACCAGCACCACCCTGCCCCCTTCCTCGTGTCTGCGGATGTTCTCCTCCCCTTGGTGTTGAATACGATAGTAGTCTGTTTGTGTGATACAAACAAACTGGCAGTCATCACATCTTGTCCGCATAACACCTCGATGGAAAAGCTTCTCCATCGTAGGTTGGATGCCAAAACTGAAATAAAATATTTGTTAGGTTGAAAATAAATATATTATTCAAACACGTTTCATTCAAGCAACGTTGGAGATTTATTTTGATTTACAAGATAATAATATTTTCCTGTTCTTGACCCTGCCCCAAAGTGTCAATAACTATGAAGCACTCTCTTAATTCCTAGAATAAGAATCGTCATTTTTTAAAGAAATATCCTTTCCATTAATTCTTTAAAGATATTACAAAATAACAATAATAATTACTGATAATAATAATTATAATGAACTAGTAAAATAATAAATTGATCAATATTGTTATTGATTAACCAATCATTGAAAAGAAACCCATACATAATAAAGAACCAATTGGGTGTTTTGTAAACTGAAAGAAACTGTTCTTTAAACAGTTAAAAATATATAAAAATAGTGCATCAAAATAAACAATAAATTTTGAACAATGCTATCAACATTGTGACAACAAACAATATCAAATATTACAAGTGTACAACTTATTGTAAACACGCGCCCCTCTGAGCTATAAGGGATACAAACTTAAAATATCTTCCAAGTGTCCTAAAGTTGATGTTACCTGTCTCCAATCCGCAGCTCTTCCGTCTCTCCGCTCTCATGTTCCACCTCCACATGACCATTGATGAGGACACTCCAAGAGTCCAGCTCTTCCCCGTCATTCATAACAATCGTCCCTGCCTTCTCCACCACCGCAAACACCTGCCCAACACAAGGGAGTGCATTAAATATACTATTTCATCTTACACAGCTTTTCTGAAGAAGTAGTCCTAGAAATACTGTAGGACCCAGCTTATTCAGCAGAATATTAGGTTACAGGTACCTGCTGATAAATTAACAACCTTTTTCAAATGCATATGAAATCTTAATAACTTTTTACACTATCATATATAAAGCGTGCAATAGAGCTACACCTAAGAAATGAGACAAAAGTAGTTGAACGAAAATGAATAAAAACTATCGATTTGTCATTCGATAAACAAGTTAAAATAATTTGATAGTGCCCACCACTACTGAGAACAGCTGATATAAAATGTAGACCAAAGCTATTCCATGCACCGTGCATGCTGAAAAACGCTGGAAGAGTGAGACAAGCAGTAAACATAGTATGTTTATATTTGAAAACCAATGAATTAGCAGAGCGCTGTTGAGAACCAGAGTGGTTGATGAGAGTTCACCACCGTCACACGTCCATAAAAGACTCGTACCTTAAATAATTGGTCAGGAAATAAAGAGTACGGGATGGACCTTGATGGTTGAGTGATAAAACCTCACCACACAAAGTTGCAATACGCAAAAAACAATTGAGGGGGGCAGGTAGTTTGATTACATCACTAGCTTATCAAGTATGATGATTTTTACAAGAAATGAGACAATGTGAGTTATGCTGTAGTGAAGTTCCAAGCACACTACTACTTCACTTATACTATTGCGACACCGATACTCCACTCTCACGAGTGGCCCACTCAACTTCAGTCTTGCATATTGGCCAATGGCTTTGATCCCAGTGCACTTCAAATAAATATCTGCCATGTGAGGCATTTTGATATTTGCACCCATTGTAAAACAAATGACATAAAAGTGCATGTCAGACGTTAACTAGACATATATATATTCCTACGCTCTACCAGTTCTTACTTTTTGAACGTGCCTCACGCCGAGACAATGCAAAAAGATCTTATTTTTGTTGTTGTGTAGTGTTAAATATAAAGCGATGAATGAAACATTGTCTAATATAAGGCGAAGACGCAGAACATTCTGGAAAAATCAACTTTGGTGCGGCCAGTAGAAGTTACATCAGATTCAGGCAAACTACACCCCGATTTTGGTTGGAAGAGGAGTAGAGAAAATTCAAGCATATTTCGTTGTGGTCAACAGTGATAACATTTTACCATAATACTATTGTTATTTCATAGATATTGATAATATATATAAAAAGAGACAACTTGCAGATAGCATCACTTGATGGATGAATGTATTTAAATGGTTTTAGTAACTAACTTTTACTGTTATTCCTCCCAAAATTATACTATACCTATTTAATCAACCTTTCCAGTGTGACTAGATCTTAAGATTGCAAACAATTTTTTTAATCTACAGGCATTCAACAACATACTGTTTTTTAAGGGGGAAATAAATTAAGAGTTTAGAAAGAGAAGATCGGCTTCTCAGTGTAGTACCACTACATGTTTGATCAAACTAGTGCCTTACCATAACACTGCACAGTGCCCTTCGGACAGCAAGTGTCATGTTGGTAAAGGCTTTCAGCTGCTGAGTGAACTCGAGTAATATCTCTATATCATCTTCATTACGGTCAACAGGGTCTTTCTCCAAACAGTCTCGAACTGTGTCACGAACCGTTAAACTCTGCAAAAAAAGACAAAGAGACAATTAGTTAATTATTATGTTATTTGTGTCAACTAACTGTTACTATGTTTAGAAAAGTATAATATTCTAATATATGTTCAAACTTCTGAGTGCTTTTGTTGTGCGCCATACAAACATTCAGTAACATTTTGCTAACAAATAACCTAATTATATCTGTATGAAGGTAACACATTGAAACTGGTCACACATATGAGTTTGTCTGCTATTATTCAAAAGATGGATAAACTAATTTTAAACATTTGGATCAACAATCACATTTTCGTTTGAACTGTGAATATCAGGTGAAGAGATTATTTATATATTATTATTACTGGTAAAAAATGTGCTAGCATGATCATTAATATATTAAATCAATAGAAATATTTTATTTTGAATACAATGACTCCAATATTTGTTTATGAATATGTTATTTGTATACTTTACACATTAGGATTAGGTGCAATAGAGTTTGTAAATAAAACTCAAAAACAACAACAAACAGACAAAATATTTACGAAAAATTCTATAATTTTTTACAGATCCAAAAGGTGGTGAATACATTTGTCTTTGGCCATCTGTGAAGCAGGTTTTTTGAGTTTGCAAAGCTCAAATCAAAGCAAATATTATTTGTGAATTTTGAATGATAATTATCAAATCATATCCTATTTAAATATGCTAAAATTGTGTTAGTAAATAAAACGAGTAACACATCATATGAAAAAACATTGGATTAGTTTTGGACCCTAGTAATGTTTAAATATAAGTTCTTTAAAATGTTCATCTTATCAGAGTTAAGGAGTAAAGAGTAGCATGTTGTGATGATTATAAAATATTTCAATATATATCTCCAGTCCTCAAAGTTAACACAAATGTTATGTATTTTAGGGTATACAAATTATGTTATTGGGAAAAAGTGGTGCTAATTTTCCAGTCAACATGATAATAATAAATAGGCATTTACTTTACCTCACAGGAATTGTTGTTAAAAATATATTAACATATCTTAGGCACATTGTGTGATTTTCAATGGCCTAAATCCTTATCAATTTGTTTCTGGTATGATTTGATTCGAGTTTTCAAATCAAGTTATTTACAATTTGAATCAATATTATTAAAGCTTCACATATATCAAATGTGATTAGATAAATGTTGGTACAGACTTGACATGTATGCCTATGTCAGTAATAAAATATCACGTTTTATTAACATTAATCAAACTTGTAGCTATTGGTGAAACTCACGTCTATGCTTTCTGCCAAGTCCTCCTCCTCGTCCGAGTCGACGACTGACTCTATGAGCCCCGAGAGGTCTACCTCGTCGGCGTCCAGTGAGCTCTGGACACTCGCCATGGTGTCAGAGCCACTGTAGGCCGAGCTGGTGTCACTAGAGTGTGACGAGCGGTTAGACTTGACGTACAGCTCTGGACGCCCCGTCAGTGCAGGGGAGAACTGGAACCAGCAACACAATAATAATTACCTTCTTATATTTATAAATAAATATTATTTCTACCGCATTATTACCAATTATAAAAAATACTAATTTAAAAATTTCAGGGGAATTCAAGGATATACTGGCTATATTATATCCTACTAAATAGTAATTTTAAATAAAAATTAAATTTAATGTCCTTTAGCATTTTTATTAATATACATAAAAGTTAATTTAAATTACAATATTCTAATATGGGCCAAACTCTCTATTTTTTACTCAAGGGAGTGTTTCAGTTGGCCAAACAGGGGTTCAAACTTTTGTACACGAGTGACATTAACATTATTGGTGCCATATTTTGCCTTCAAACACAATTTATCTTATCTAAACCATTGATATGTTAAGTATTTTAGGCTGCTGACATATAAGTTTGACTTTTCAGAGATAAGGGTTTGGTACTTCTTCTGCCACCTTCATCCGATCATTAATATGAATTATGATGGCCTTACTTCATAATCACGCTTCAGTGTCAGCGTGGTCTAAGGCGCTACTCTCGCAGTAGACTTTTGAAAGATGGCCAAGGTTAATCTCTATCAGACCATTTTAAACTGAGATGCAATTGATTTTGAAATTTGTTAGTATTAGAATTATACTTTTATAGTGTGGGTGTATTTATTTGTATCTTCATATACAATGTTTTGTTTTTATTTCCCTAGCAACTCTGGCTGGTGAGCCAGTAAGCGTAGAAACCATACCTCCAACTTCTGACGGTGGCCCCCTGAATCAGAGTCAGGGGATGGTTATCTTTTCAACAACAAATAATTGGTACTAACCGTATCGTCCAAGACCAGACTGACTCCGCCCCCTCGCTCCATGTTGGTCGAGGGGCCCAGGCCCCGGACAGTGCGACCAACTGTCACCTCTGGGTAGTCTACCTGGAACATACAAGCAATCACAGTTAGCGTGGCGTCAACAAATTAACCGATTAACTCACATTCATTAGGCTACTGTTCCTTAGTTATATTAAAGCTGTAGAGTTTTTGTTAGATATAAGCTTAAATGTGTTGCAAATATACATAACAGAAAACACAAATTTATATTAATTTAAAATGGGTTCTTGTACAAAAGGTTCAATGCGGTTTCAATCGATCATATGCAATGGTTCACGGCAAATAAAAAGTGTGTGTTATATAAAGGAAAAATACACAATATTTTATTGAATTGAAAAGCATTAAACAAGACAAATATTGTGTAGGTAAAGAGTTTACACAATGTAACCTTCCAATCAAAATTAAATATTTTAATAATGTCCACATTTTTAATTGATGTTATCTTGGTGGCGACTCAAACTCTAGAATAATTCTTGGGTTTCCTAGGTGGGGGGTGGATCTCCAGTTGTGATTCTAAAAGAAAATGCTGTGCTAAATTCACCATTAAATATAAGTACTTGAGCATATATTAGGAATAAGTATTTCTACCCAATGACTAGGTTTGTAAATTAAAGTCCTACATGAGTTGAACCACCAATTATATTTTAAAACCCTTTAAATTATCTCTAGTAGGGAGGGTCTCAATGTTAAAAAATCCTCACAAGCTTTAGTTGGGAAACTTCGTCATGAGCCATCGCAGGTAGGACCCCAATCGCCCCAAAAATATAGTCTAGGTACAGCCCTTGAGTTACTTTATATCCTTGCTGAATATTTTTCTATATTTGGATTGTAAAAAGTAACTATTCCACCTTTGGTGTATGCTATGCCACCAGTAGAGTAACGAGTAGTTTGTATACAAATGTTATTCCCTGGTAGAACTAAACTTTTGGAAAATACAAACATAGTTTGGTTGGAACAACCCTATAGAACTCCAACATTGATAACATTTTACTATATCATGTTTTATTTGTTTACAGGTACTTATTTATATTATTAAGGGAGATTTGCCTATTATCGCACACCTTCCTAATATCGCACACCATGATATCTTCCCCAGTAGGTGCTGCAACATAGCGGTGGCAGGCTTAACCCTGTGCTCTGGGCCAAATACCAGTCTAGTGAAAGAATTGAGAGTGGTTAGAGCGATCTGTGTGTTCAGTGATTTTTTAAAGATTTTACTCCAGTGCAAATATTTTCAAGAGGTCACTTCAACAGCAAGTGTTATCAATAAAGGTAGGTGATATTTTAAACGTAACTGCACACATAACATCTCTGTATAACGTAGTTTTGTTAGTCACAGTTGTAACTTTAGCTAAGGCCATTGTTCTAACTGCAACGTCCACCATATTTAATTTTCTCAGTGTGCCTAATATCGCCCCCTTCGTGTTGCCATAATACCGCACTGTGCGATATTATGCACAGTAAAAATATTATTTAGCTCGCAGCATGAAGTAACTTGTTGTTGCAGATGCCGTTAAAAAAACGGAAACAATGGTCCGCAGAAAACATGACAAAGGCAATATTAGCTGTCCGAGCGAAAGAAATGGGTTTACTACGTGCATCCAAGCACTTTGATGTCCCCAAATCTACATTAAAAGACAAAGTAAACTGTGAGGAAAGAGATATAAATAAATTAGTGACTACAAAACTTGGTAGAAAACCAGCACTTGGTAGTGAATTAGAGGAAGCATTAGTGAAATACTGCTTGGAAATGGAGTCTCGCTTTTATGGGCTGACGGCCAAAGATATTAAAAGAATGGCGTTCCAGTTAGCTGAAAAAAATGGCCTCCTGCATCCATTTGGAAAGAGAGATGAAGCAGCTGGATGGAAGTGGCTGCGCTCATTTTTGAGAAGGCATCCACAACTTAGCCTAAGGAAACCACAAGCGACCTCAATGAAAAGAGTCAAAGGCTTCACTCGAGAAAACGTTAACATATTTTTTGACCTATACGAGCCTCTGCTCAAATTAATTAAAAATTCTCCAAACAGATTGTACAATTGCGACGAAACAGGTCTGACAATTGTACAGCACAAATTAAGCAAAGTGATATCTTTAAAGGGTAAGCGTCAAGTTGGGGCAGTTACTTCGGCAGAGAGGGGTTCCTTGGTGACAATGGTTACATGCATGAGTGCAACGGGCCACTTTATTCCACCACTCTTGGTGTTTCCTAGAAAAAATATGAAACCAGAGCTCCTTGATGGGGCCCCAAACGGAAGTACTGCAGCGTGCCATAAATCTGGATGGATAGAAATGGAAAGTTTTTTGAAATGGTTTCAGGAGCAGTTCTTGGCAAATGTGAAGCCCACCAAAGACGATCCTGTGGTTTTGGTCTTGGATGGCCATTACTCACATACCAGAAACCTGCCATTATTAGACCTTTCCCGAGATAATGGGGTGCATATTGTAAGTTTGCCACCCCACTGCTCACACAAAATGCAGCCGCTTGACAGATCTTTCATGGCACCATTTAAGTCTTACTACGCGCAAGCAATAGAATCTTGGATCAAGCAAAACATAGGCAGAGTTGTAACTCACTATCAAATAGCAAGACTGTTGGGTCAAGCTTACAACAAATCAGCTACAGTTGCGACAGCAGAACACGGCTTCAGGAAAACTGGCTTGTTTCCCCTCAACCGTGAAATTTTTCAACCGCATGAGTTTGCTGCTGTTGGCGATACTTCTGATCCAACAACCAACAACAAACGAGCTGGAACAAGTGGCATCCAACAACTTGGTTCTAATAGCATCCAACAACCTGATTCTAGCACGAGCCAACAAACTTATTCCAGTGGAATCCAACAAACTTATTTCAGTGGAATCCAACAACCTGGTTCTAGTGGCATCCAACATCCTGGTTATAGAGAAATCCAACAACCTAGTTCTAGCAGCCTCCAATATCTTGGTTCTAGCAGTATTCATTTATCGCCTGTAGGGACTGCTAAAATAATGCCAGCTGATATCAGCCCTCTTCCTTCCTTAAAAGTACAAGCCCAAACCACTAAAGCGAGAGGAAGACCAAGCTGTCCTGCCGCTGTGCTTACAAGCTCGCCTTACAAGAACCAGCTGTTAGAAGACATTACAAAGAAAGAAAAAATGAAGGACGCTAAAGCAATTAAGGTAAGCAAGAAACCAGGGATAAAATCAACATCTGAAAGGATAAAACGAGCTAGCAAGAAGACTAAAGTTCCAAAAGGCAAACGAAAGGAAACAAATGCAATAAAGAAAAGGAATAAACTGAAAGTGTTATCTTCAGAATCAAGTGAAGAAGAGTTGGCTGAGCCTCTGACTGTATCCACAGATGAAGAGGACAGTGAATATGATTGTGAATGTCCTTACTGTAACAAGTCATATTCAACAGACAGGGGGGGAGAACAATGGATTATCTGCACCAAGTGTCGTGTTTGGTGCCATGAGCAATGCTCAGGGACAGACGATTATAAATCATTTATCTGTGACTTTTGTTTGGAAGCTTAGATGCTCAAACCTGGGGGTAAGAAATTGAAATGAGTTTTTCATGTGAAAATTTCTATAATTTTTATGAGCTATAAGACTTATTAATTTTGATATATTTTTATATAATTTTGTAATACAACATTTTCTTAAACACAATGGCAATATTAAAACAGTTTCTTAGAACTAAATGCTTGCTTGACTTTTATTTACCATGCCTAACATAATTTGAAAGGTAACATAATTGAGAGCCTAATATCGCACAACCTGTGCGAAATTAGGAACACTATTTTTCTTAAACCAGAAATTGATATTTTTTGTATTTAATTTTTTTAATTTTTATATACATATAAAACCAAAATGAAACCTTGCAATACGCTAGGGCACTAACAAATAAAACCAGAACAATGGTAATTGTTTATTTTTAAAGACCAATGGATTCATAAATTAAGCTTTTTAAAATGGGTGCGATATTAGGCTAATTTCCCCTATCAATCAAAAGTGACAGTTTTTGATACATGAGATTGGGGCTATAAGACTTTACTACAAAATTGACTGATTTTTTAGGTTTTCACAACATTAAAAAACATTCCCAACTGAAACCTTTTATACTTGCCGAATGGCAAATTTTCTATTTTATTACATTGATCACAGGATTTTAAAAACAATCCTAGCAACTAATAAAAAACAAGATTCTTTAAGTTATGTTTCCGGTATTAATTGTGTTTTGTATTATTTGTGTCTCCGTGTAAATATGATATAAAACAAACCCAGTACAACCATTTCTGGTTAGCAGAATGTTATGCCCATAAAATGCACTTTTTGTCAACGCCGAATAACAAAATCTCTCACTTTTGTTTAAATGATAAGGTGCAGAATTAGTCAAGTATTTAAGTTCCTCGACTTTTCCTTATTTTTGATTAAATTCTCTGACATCAAAACATTCCATGTCTGTAGCCACCATGAGATAGCACAACATTGTGTATGAATATATAAAATTTGTTTTAGTAACTTTAGTGAGAACCAGATATTGTTCTTTCTACCAAAATCAGGGTATAGTTAGGGTTAGGAACTCGAAGGTTCATTGCCGCACTTACAAAAGTATGCCACTTATCCCTATATTGAGCTAGTTCTATCAAGTACACCATATTACACCAGATCTACTTCAGGTCCATTCTAATGTTATCCTCCTGTTCTGTGTCTATGTCTTCCCAATGGTCTCTTCCCATCAGGTCTGTCAGTTAATGCCCGGAACACGGTTCTAGATTCTGTCATTCGAACAGCATGTCCTGCCCAATGATTATGTAATTTTATAAGTCATGATATTTTCTATCAAAAATGGCAGCTACAAATCACAAAGCTTAACGTATAAATACATTCAAATTGTTTTATTAGATTTTGTAGCTATGTTTTTATATCTAGATCTAAATGTACTTATGAATGTTAATAATATCTTTAGATTAGCTAGACAGGACATGTTGGGAGTACTTTAGTGCTAATATACATCAAGTATGCCTGTAGCAATTAAGCAGGAAATTTAAATGGCAAAACAAGTTTACTAAGATTCGTGTAATTTGGTCCCACCTTTGAATAAATATTTATGTATATTTTAATTATCAACAAAGGAAAAAATTCAAGCACTTGTTCCCAAATTTTCCCAGAGCTCAAAATTCAAGCAAAATTCCTGGCTTTCTCTATAAATACATTCATGGCTGTTGGTTAGTATCAAAGTTGAAATTAAATACATTTTTATCGATATCTGTCAAAGAGACTTTGAAAATGTTATGTTTCAAAGTAAAATAACTAAAATAATTATATTTAAACCTTACAGATGAAAATATCTGTAATGCTATATTTAGTAATTTTAATGAAGTGTACTGATTATTCCCATTGAATTATTTCTAGGAACTATGAGATGTTATTAAATAAATATTTAGATCTTTCTCCCACAAAGAAAGACTATTAAACTGAAGGTTACACAAGCCTTAGTGGCGATGCAACTTTATCCTATACAGCTTCAAGCCAAAGGATTGAAGTAACATAAACAGCGTTCAGGGATAAGCTCAAAAATGTTGAGCAGTTTGTGGTTCACATATTAGAATTACGGTGTTGAAGCTGCTATATAAAGATACTTTCAACAATTAAGGTGGGGATGTAAGGAACTCGAGTTAAGGTCAGTGTTTTTGCAGTTTTTATACATTTTTTTTAGCGAAAAAAAAATGCTTTTGTAAAAACATAGTTTTATTTTTTTTGCAATGATCATAGCAGCATTAGATGCGAAACTTTTTAAATAAAGGGAAAATGTTGCCATTATATTCCAGGACAACCTCGACAGATATTTAACAACTGTTGATATCAACATGTGAAGAAAGTTAAACATTATTTTTCAACTGGATATATATTTGATTTGTTTTAACCAAAAGAACTTTTACTAAACAAAACTGACCTTTTCCTTGCGTTCTCTACAGCACCACCTTAAAGTGATCACTCAGAAGGCACATATTATTATATAAATGTGTAAAATATGTTTTGTCCTTTCGTTTGTACTGTATATGAGAATTTATTTAATGTAGTAAAAGAGGACAACAATCATTTTCAATTAGAATTATAAAAATAAGGTAAATTAATGTTTTTATAAAAGAGAATATTATTAGCCCGTAGAACACCCTGGTATGTCTCCTTTGCTCCCAACTTTCATCCATATTACACGAACAAATGATAAGATGGCCAATATGTGGTTACCTCCATCATACTCGGCCACGACAAAGAGAGGAACCTCCCTCTTCTCTTGAGGGTGGCCAGCCTCTTCTCATCACCAGGTTTTGCAACGTGTTTCAACATGGCCGCCAACAACAGTCACTTATCAATTGACAAATAGTTAGCCGAAATGGAGATTCAACACACAGCTTGATTCTTTGTCACAGCAGGGGTTTAAAATAGGTTCTTGACGAGTTAAAAATAACATGATGAAAAATGTATTATTTTTTTCAAAACTATGTGATTCACTTAAAACAAGTTTCTTCTACAGTATTTATTATGAAGTGATTTTATTTTCAAAACATGTAAAAGAAGAATAAAAACTATTTGTAAATCAAACCCTGTTCAAAGCACAATTGGAATTAAAATAATAGTATGATGTAACACAAATCTTGAGAGTTTATTATCAACTTTCCAAAACACATTTGACTTTTCTGAAATGGGTGTAAATATTTCAAAACCACAATGTTACATAAGTTTAAGAAGATGAAATGAACAACCGTGCAATTTTAAAACTCTCACTGTGATAGAATTATATCAGCCAGCTATAAAATAAAAAGAACTGTGCTTCCAAGAGCAAGCAGGATGCAAGTTGGTGGTCCTTGCAAAGCAGGATGCGACTTCCGCTGACTTTAGGACGCCTACACAAACTATTATACCATCAATAACATTACTTCAAAAAACTTCACCACAACGCAGATTAATGGGGCAAACTTTGACATTTATAGTCAGTCAATATTATTATCGAACAAGACATTTTACCTCTAATTATTTCTGATTAATTAAGTGTATTTCATCAGTATCACTTTATCAGCAAGAGAGCTTAGATTTCACTTTAAAACTGGTTTAAAAACCAATAAATGAATTCAATTTAATTACTCCTACTAGCACTAAAACCAAATTATATTAAATATATTCTGAATAGAGGACACCTCTCATTAATTTGCTAGACTTTTCCAGGTTACATAAAATTTCCTGTTTTCCAAGTGTGTGTGCAAAAATACGCAATGAGTGGGATATTGTTGAGTCTAATTAATACAAGACTTTATATCAACATGATATTTTTAACTGTTAAATCCTTGGGTTGAAGCCAGAGAAGTGCACTGTGGGTTTCGTAACGAGTAAGAAGCTGCAAGGCAGTGCCATCTTGTGCTCAATGAAATTGCCACTAGCAAGTGATGACATTATATAACAGACGCAGCAAAAATATTATGAAAACGTGTCCATGCGCTGGAAAAATATTTAAAAAATTTGGCGGTATTTTTTGACGAGACACCAGGGTTTAGTCACAAAGTTTCTTCTTCCTCATATATAATCATCACCTTGTATTTTATCGGTTGATACAAATATTAATTTTGCTGTAACACACGTAAAATAGTACTACACACACAGAGGAGAGATGTTTCAAATAAGTGAAAGTTTTAAAAGCAAGGCACACAATACCACTGATTGGAATAGAATATAAGTCACTCCACAAAACACGATTACATGTAAATCATGACGCTGGACACATCTCAGTTGAGACACTATGATACTTTGTCACTGCAGCAAAGCGTCTACAAAACACACTAAAGAAGCTAATGAGTAACTCGAGCCTACACTAATTATGTCACCAACACATTTGTGCCAGCACAAACATGAAGGTAGGGTTCCTCACAGTGAGGATGGACACGGTAGTCAAACACATAGGGAGAAGTGACTATATTCGATCTGTTTAACGCTGAATGGACGTTGACGCGAGATAGAAAATACTATTGAGGCTAACGCTCGACGGGCGCGCACGCTGCATGGTAGCGAGTGTGGACTAGGAATGATCTAATGTCGCGATGAAACTTCCGTTGCGATTTCCTCAGGAAGTTCCGGTCCGGGTCTCGCCGCATCTTACATCATGTGCACGTTGTGTCTAGTTACACACTACAACAAGTGTATCAAGAGGCGGGCTTGATTCATTCGCACTCTGTCTTATCTATATTAGCTCTAATAAAAGGTAGGGTCGAATAAATTAATCAAGAAAGCCTTAGCACAAAAATAAACTTTCCATATATATAAGTTGAATAGTCTAAAATGGTAATACAAATGGAGAACATTGGCATAACCCGCTTCGGGGGCGGCGTGTTCTAACGCGATACGCTCGCGGTAGACAAGACTGCCGATGACGGGGAGATCGGGGTTCGAATCTCAGCCGGGAACACTGAGGGGTTTTTCCTAATGGGGTTTACAGTCTTCCTCCACGCAAATGTGGGTACACTTCCTCTAAATATAACCTCCCTCATCCCTAAAACCATTAGTGTAATTAGTACATAAGCGTATAACCCGAACGGGTGGTAAGACTGGGTGCTAATAAAAACCATTGGAATACTTGGATTAGAAGCCGGTTGGTTGTAGTTGACAGGGCTATTAACAATCATTATGAATAGTAAGCAACGTTTGTTTGCATACCTGTGTAGGCAATTAGCGACTAATACATAGCCTAGGCAGTTACCAGTAGCTTTACATTTTAGTGAAAACTTCCAAGTTTGTACCCGTTGAGGATTGATCCCGTGGCTAACCAGATCATAAGGGATACACTTGATCAACCGAGCTGTGGTGTCAGATGGGCCCGGTTAAATTCCTAGTAAGATTAACTATGAAGCCGGCTAGAGTTTAACGACGAATGCTAATAAGAGTATAAATCGATAATTTGATCACACATTAATATAGCCCAAATGTCGATGAAAAAAATAAAATCCATGTGCGAAGTAAAAAAACAGGATTCAGATTTTGAACAACCACTAGAAGTGTGGCATTGGCGGGGCGGGGGAAATGGTGTAGTTTGGAAGTTGGACACGTGGTGGAAAGAGCGAGCCAGCCAGCCAGCAATGGTGTAGTAGAACACAGCCGTAGTCGCCTCTCAACGTTAACCACACAGTTCCTGTGACGTCAGCAGGAGTGTACCAGTACTCCGTAGGGAGAGATAAGCGAGTAGTTCTCAGGAAAATGGAGGCCATATATAGCTCATACGGGAGTGGGTGAATAGGACAGACTGAAATAGACCGGCCCATTCATTCCACCCCCCACAGCGGCCAGACGATGAGGAGCGATAATTAATGTCGCTATCCCGCAACGAGACGTGAAATGGACCAAACAGTTCAATGGATTATAACAATCACAAACATGCTTTAATTGTGTGCGAATCAGCGATATACCTATTACGATCACTAAAACGACCTTTTAAGTGCGGTTTTAACCATACTTAAATTTTTATTTTTCGAAGTTATTTTAATCGATTCCTGGCATGGCCGAAAAAAAAATCGTTGGTGAAATGTGGGTTTACCTTTTCACATTGATGAATTAACGGCCTGGCACTGGATGTTGTGATTGTCCCAGTCTTAAGTTAAATTATAAGGCACATTAAGCTAGGACAGGCCTAGCCAGCCGGTAGTGGGAAATGTATGGCTTTGAATGAAAAACTGACCTAGGCCACAGGTTGGAAACAATAATGTATGTACAGTAAGAGTTATTTCAATCTTTTCCTTCTATTACAGCTAATTATTCATATTGAAATAGCAATTTTAAAATAAATGATATTACACAATTGCATTCTCTTTTGTGGTATTTTTATAATTTGGAACAAACTTTCTAAACAAGGTTATCAGTAGCCGATATCCAGCTTTTAATAAATTAATCCGCAGAAAAAAAAACATTATTTTGTGATAGTAATGTTTATTAAATCTAAATTTGAAAAAAAATAATTAAAAATCAATCAACAAACTACCCTTAAATTAATGTTCTATAAGAAAACAAATATAATATATTATGAGTCAACTTCTACCCAAGCTATCTATCATAAACAAAATCAAAATACCTTTTCAAAAAATGTCTAACTTTCAAAAATCAGCCTCAAGTAAAATACCCATAATATTGAAGAAAGAATTAAAATCAAGACTTAGTCTTGAGTATTTCGACCAATTCAATTATAGTGACGATTTTAGCTCATAATATAGTTGCAAAAATATGTTTGACCAATAGCTATGCCTTTAAACACACGAGTGAGTGTCTTCTGAATTATATTCAGAAAACATTTGTGTGAAACTATTTGAATCATGTTATTATTTTATTATTTTACAATAATTATTAATATTTAAACAGAAGTATTATTAAATTAATAATAAGTCGATTCAGAAAATGCACGTTAAATACCACATATAAAATTGATATATATATATATATTCAATCTAAGGATGTAAAATTAATGTTACTCATAATTGACCTTTTTTGTGAGATTAGGCGATTTTTGTACTTATGTGTGTCCTAAAATAACGAATTCATTAAGACTTATAATGGGGTGAATAATTTATGAACACACACACACACACACACACACACTGTATGTGGATGTGTGTATTATACAATATATATTTATTTACAAATATTTTGTGTAAATTTCACGTTCAACGTAATTTGAATATCAAAAGGTTTGTAAATAATAATTGCGATAGTAATTCAAGAGAATGTTTTTTTCTCGTGTCCTAGCTGGTTTATTTAATCTGCCAAGCTTGTTTTTCCCTCATGCCAGGGAAACAGCAGAAAGAGGGAGGTATGCAAAGTAATAAATGGACGGATTTCTGCCTCTCGCAGCCGCCGGCCACAGTCGCAACAAGGGGTGAGGGGATGGAATAACATTTCGTGATGTTCTTAAGGGTGATTCTCACAGTCGGTGTGAGGGTAATTAGTCATGTTTACACCTGTGCATTCCCTATTTGATTTTCATATTAAAATACAAACTTCTTCGCCGAGAACGTTAATTCTGAATTCCTTTGACTAGGAGAATGTTTTGTTAAAACATTATTTTTTAAGTTTTGACACTCGCATTTTTTTTATGAAAGGGGCATAAGAACAGTACTTGTACTAATGTTTCCGCCTTTTCATCACTAGACAACGCAATATAGCTAAAGTCTATCTGCGGCGGGAGTGTAGGTAAGTGACAGCTAGCAGAAGGTTCTTTACTGCAAACAATGGCTGAAAGTCACTAATGACAACCTAGTAGGAAATAATTAGCTAAGAACACGTTATCATCAATATAAAAAACATTTATCAATAAAAAAGTGTTATCAAATGATTATAATAAAAATTTCCTAAGGATTATTGTTTAATTGGTTTTTTCGTAACTCAATTAAAGAACCAAAAATATTAATAAAACCATCATTCTTTTTTTGTTTCGCGGCTGTGGGAACATGATAACATATTATCGTAGGCCTACATAAAATAATAAATTATTATTAGCACCGCGCCTTACTACCCGTTCGGGTTATACGCACTTACGCTAATGTGTAATGGTAGGGTGATTGTGAGATGAAATGGAGGACCTACAGTTTAACGTGGAATCCGAACCACGGTGGAGGCCTGGCATTCCCCACATTCACAAGATGTCTTGTCAGATGTGAAGGAAGGGTTTGGCAATCAGATAAATCTGTGCCGGGACCGAGGATTGAGCCCCGGACTCCAAGCACAGAAGTCTGTCACCTTACCCCTAGACCGCCAGGTCACCCAATAATAAATTTAAAAGTATATTATTCACACTTGTATCTTGTTATAAATGGCCACCAAAATAAAATATGTATTCTTATTTATTATAAATATATTCGAAAAATTTACTGACTGACGAAATACTCGGACGTGAAATGTTACCAACACAACTTATTTATTTGTTTACAGTACACAGGACTTCAGTTAATTTATCAAGCTTGTAATTTTATTTTAAGAGATTTCTTAAACAAGTGAGAAATAACATTGCACGGTAGTTATTGCAATAGCACGTTTGTTCTTTTTTTCGCTCACAAGCACTTCTCCGAACATTCCAGCTTATAGCCCCTCTTAATGAAGCGGAGTTAAGCAACAAATCCACCACGGCAGCGAATGTTTATTGTTCAATTGGTTGAGAAAGTTGGGGAGGGTTGGCTGGAATATTCCGCAGTCTTGTTAGTGGATGTTCTATTTCCTGCCGCGAGGGGTTGTGGATGGATACAAATAGGCAGGGGCTGGAATCCCCGTTATTTGTTTGGTCTTGGTGGAATGTTCGTGGACTGGCCGACTAATTGGGTAGCGTGCTTGCTGCTTTATTATAATGATAAGATATGTTGCGTCTAATATAGGGTTGAGATATGCATGCTCATCATTTTAAATAGATAGACATATTTTAAATTGTTACATATTTTTTATTGGATGTAGATGAATCATTAAAACTATGTTTTATTCTAAGTGCAAACACATAGTATAGTAAAATTAGTTTTCGCAAAATCGAACCTAGTTTTTAAAACTTTATTAATTAAGAGATACAGCTGTTCCTACTAAAATCAACACTTTAATATTATAATTTAATACGAATTCCCTTATTCAACTGTGTATATTCTTAATTGAAGGGCTACTGTGTATAGTTCATTTAAGTAATTTTACAGGAGATACTAAATACTAGATAAAAAATATGTATCTTAGCCAATAATAAAGGGTTAGTGCCGAGTCAGGAATAAAACCAGATCTCTAACTTATCATACATTAATGAATAGATACCAAGATTTTTCAACTAGTTTACTCGTAAAAAAAAAAAGAACATTCAAACATCTCGCTTAATCTTCTTAAATCAACAAACGACCCGAAGGATGGTTTGATGTGATTTGTATCCATCCAAAGTTTAGCATACACTAATCCCTTCGGCTGGTCAGTGTTGCCTGCGCCATCTGGTAGAAAAATAATACTCAGCACCACGTCTTACAACCCATTCGGGATCTGACAGAAATCCCATGTACTAGCGGCCGAGTCGTGACCAATCAAAACGCAAGCAGTCGCTGCCAACTGAATATGTACATTGTACAGTCAGTCTCACAATAAACGCGCAGCAAGTGGCTGGCTATCTGGTACCTCCTCAACAAGATAGTTCCAACGAGAAAGTGAACGGATTGTACTGGTCGCTGT
Source organism: Timema shepardi (assembly GCA_902151425.1). Taxonomy (NCBI): domain Eukaryota; kingdom Metazoa; phylum Arthropoda; class Insecta; order Phasmatodea; family Timematidae; genus Timema; species Timema shepardi. Next base: position 203,345 of record CABFVX010000552.1, read on the forward strand.
GTAGTCGACTGTTGCCGGCCGGCCGGATGGCTGACCGTCCAGCTTATTATAGTCATAATATTATAATAAAGGCTATCCAGTCGACCACTTACCATGGATAGATTATCGACCATACCCCAAATCGAACCTGAAAGCACACATTTTTACCGAGCGATAAAAATACTTGCACTTTTTTTTTATGAGAGAAAGCATAACCCTCGGTCCCATTTCGATTGTGACATATACAAAAAAAAATCCCTTGATTTGTGAGAATTTTTCTTTTCTTTTTAAATGATATTATTTTTATATTTGATTTAATATTAAAATAAAATAAAAATATAATGCTAGAGAAATGCTAATTGCAATTATTATTGTTTACTCTATTGGGCGGTAGACGCCCTCCATTGATGTGTTGTGGAGCTTTTAAGACGTGGCAGAGCGTGTGTTTTGAATTCAACTCAATTGTTTACATGTACAAAAGAGTCAATTAAACTTCATATTAAAACAAAATACACTTTTCATTTGTGTAGCTCAATAGAATACATTCTGTTGTATTTGGCGCGACAAAGTACAATATTTTGTGCATTAATTGTTTGGATGAAGATACCAGCAAACCCAGTGCAGTGGTCGAACGGTCTGAGTCGTTACACTTTGTCGCTGATGGTAAACAGGTGAGGGTTCGAACCCTAGCAGAATTTATTGACACTTTAGCAAAGTCAGTAGCGCGTGTCTCTACTGACCTTGGGGTCATGAGTTCTATTTCCGCCACGGTCGAAGATTTAACAATGGACATTTTTTGTTCTAGTACCAGGTTAGTTTACTAAGCCGTAAGCTTATATAAGCAGTGTGTTAAAAAAATATGTATGCTAAATAACACAATAAAAATGCATTCGAGGAGTGGTTTTTACTAACGTTCAGGCAAATACTGCTCCCATTTGACAACAATCTATCACAGGATTATTCCCCTTTTTACTGTATGTATTATTAATTCTATTAATGCTTATTAATAGTTTACAGTGTTATTTTGTCAACTTAATTACTTATCGAGCAGTAATGGTCTAAGGTGGGTTATAAATAATTGGTATTGTTAATAGTACAACATTTTTCAAATCAAATTTAAATATGCAATTTGTACAACAGCCAACACAATACACGCTTCATTACTGTGAATAAGTTTGAAATGTGAAAATAGTCGACCTGTGTCTAGCGGAGTCGATCTGGCAACTATGCAGTCCATAAGCCCCACGAGTGAAACACTATTATAATATTAAGTGTGTAAACCAAAGTATTTTATAAGGTAACATTCGACAATTTCTTAGCAGTAAAAAAAATACGATATTGACTATTGAAACCTGTGCGAACATCCCCCTAAACATACCCATTCCTAACTTAAGTTAAGATAAAATATGATTCTCAATTTTCTCAATGAAGTGTCTCTTCCCCTTTCATTGGCAGACACTTATTGAAAGGAAACTTGACAATTGAAAGCACGCCACCAAATTCTATTCTCTGAATCTGTCTGTGTTTATCCCTTATAAAGATCGATACGGGCCAAGCATCGCCTTCTAGTGGTTGTTTTCCATTATTGGATCTTCCTCCACTTTCCCTCACATTGCTTCTGTACTTTATTTATCTCCCCCCCCCCCATACAGGATTTCTGGCAGTCGTATCGCAAGGAAAGTCTTTCCCCCTTGGTGCAGAAAACTTTCTTTTTATTTCTGAGTGAGCCACGCCATTTCCTCCCTTCTTACAAATGTCGAGCTACGAACCAACCCCCCAAACGACAACGATCGAAGTGGCTGCAAAAACCAACCAAGTCAATGTTTGGCAAATGGGGGGGACTAAAACATTTCTCCTGTGGTGTGAAGAAACTTACTTGACAATTCGAAATGTCCCTCCTATAATTTTGCCCGATGGTTATCCTAGTTCAAAAACATAAACGACTCTTAATCGTGAGCTTAAGGTTGGATGGAAGAGAACGCGAGAAAAGGCAAAACTTTTTTTTTTGCCAAAATAAAAAAAATATTGATCCGGCACAAACATAGAGCCTAATTTTCTTCACATGTTATCAACAGTTCTTGAATATCTGTCATGAGCATGCTAGCATAATCTAACAAACTTTTTAAATGAAAAAAAAAATCTATAATAGGGTTGTACTTTGAGAAATATTTTATTTATTTTGTCCAAAAAATGTTTTGCCATAAAAACAGCAAAAACACTGGCTTTTTATCGCGTCGCCTTCCATCACACCTTCCCCATGGGGACGCTTCAATAGACTTTGTCGATCGACGTGTCGATTGGTTTCTCATTTACTGTCGGTAAATATCGAAGGAAGTTGAATCGACTCAAGTAATGGGGACTTGTTTCAGCTCTTAGTCGACATTCCACCATCTTAAAGACAGGTATATAAATGGTATGATTAAATTATCTGTTTTGAAATTTTAAAAAGATACATCAGCGACTGAAAGGTTTATCCTGTCGTTAAGTATAGTCAAGTCAAAGCAAGACGATTCTTCTGGTAATGGATTGTCTGAAGTTGGTGTCCTTTTTACAAACGTTGGTTCAATATTTGCAATAAATTTTCTAATTCACTTTCAAACTTTTTCTGAAACCACCATTACATCTGTATTCAAGCTTCTAAACAGTGACATCATCCTGTTTTAAATCTTCTATAAAATCACTGTATCTGCTCCTACTTTGAAAACTTTGACCTAAGATCTTTTCCAAGGTAGATTTGGTCGACGCTAGCGGGAAGCAAGAATCAACACATCTTCCGACGTTGTTGTCAGCGTGTATCCTTCGTTCCCCTTTGGGAGCCAAGTTGACATGCACCTTGTGGTTGATACCAAGAATTTGACATAACATGGTGGGGGCTCCACCAAATATGATCCCTCACCGGTGAGCACTTGGGTCAAAGCGCCAGTTTCACCTTGTCTGGTTTGTCGCTGATGGGGGGATTCAAATCCGGGTTGAGTGTATGGAACAAGGTTGTTTTTTTCCACGAATTATTTTGCACTTTCCCTTCACGCAAATGTGGATACATTCCCTTTCAGTTCTAAATGTCTCATCATTTCCCCATCTTAGTATATAAATATGGGGACAGGCCTAATCCGGACGGGTGGTGAGATATTGTTCGCAGCCTGTGATGGAACCTGAGCCCCTCGCTCGGCTGTCGACCGTCTCGCCAACAGAGGGTACCGGTTATCGAACCCGTGTATTTTTACGACTTGTTTGGTTACTCCACTAGCCCCTGTGTAGAAAACGCATTATACCAATGTTGTCTGTCACTCTCGTGTCAAATTATGTATATATATTATTCAAGTTTGTACGATCCAAGAGAAGTGACACTAAGTCTCCCCAACAAAAACAAACACTTGAAATATATAGAATTTAAGAGATTGTGAACACAAAACCTTTTACCATGAATATTCTCTTTTAAAAATGTGTATTACGCTGAAAGTTATTGGCGATTCATTCTAAGGGATCAGGATTTGAAGAGTAGCTTAGAGGAGTCGTGGAGGGGTGTAGGATCAAACGACAGTGATATGTAGAAAACAAATCCCGAGTGCCTCCAGCGTAATAGGTAAATTATTTTTTATAGCTTTTTTTTCACGCATAGAATGTATCATCGGCATCTGTGATCTACCAACATCAGTTGATCTCAATCCACAGGTAAGGTGTATTTATGTCTTCAGCCGGGATTCAAATCAATCACACTCAAAAGACGCAGGACAAGCGCCCTGAACCAAGTTTGAGTCCTTGGAGACTGGGGAGTGTGTGTTGCAGTTCTTAGTGATGTGATAACACTTACAGGTTTAATAACTCACTTTCAAACTGTTCAAGGTCGAGGGGTGGCGGTCCAACACGATAGTAGTTAAGGTACAAGCGAAACCCCAACCCCAACTCACCCCCTTTAAATGAACAAACAAGTAATTTTTTAAAAGTATTTTAAGACTAGACCATTTTCAAACATTCGAATTTAAAAAAACAACGAAATTTACAGTCTGAGTAGGCTCATTGAGGAGGGGGGNGTTGATTTATGGGAAAGGGGTAAGAACGATACCTGAACACATCTTTGTGCCACCCCCCCCCCCTCCACAGGTGTTGAAGGACTCAAGCTCTGGAAATGAGCGCAGCCATTTTAACCTGGAGGCTTTGTGTTTGTGGCCAAAGGTCACGAGTGATTCTGATTTTTCCAGAATTTAAGTCTAAAGGGATATTTCTTAGGGTCCAGGAATATATACATATAATCTATTATCTGCACCGTGAAATTTAAATGAAAGAAAACTATAAGTTTGAGGATTTAAAAATAGCACCATTTAATTAATTAAAAATGTGTTTTATTTATAGCCCAATAACCTTTATATTTTAGCTTACAGAAAACATCGTACTCTTGAAATTTGTATTTTATTTTATTATTGATAAAATAAGTTTTCAGCAAGACTAAAAAAGAAATAAATTTATCTGAAAGACTATTTATTAGAAAGTTTAGTTACAAAATTCTCAGATGTCATAGTTAATATCGCTTCAAAGATCCAATTAACAGTTCGCTTCTCCGTGGACACTTTTAATAATATTTGCCAGTTAACAATACACTGCCATTCGTCCATTTACTGGGGTGGAAAAAAAGATAAAAATGAGGAAATATCGAGCGCTATTTTGGTTGTTAAACTGTGTTGAGCAACAAATTGTTTTTGTTCTAACATCATTCATCTACGAGCCTGCAGGCAACCCTTTCAGCGCTGTTTTGACTCGTACGTAGGCAGCGCGGTGCATTGTATCCAAGCGTAAAAAAAGAGATAAAATATATTAACTTCATAAATCTGTTTAATAATAAGATTTTTTGAACCAAATATTTTCAAAATTTCTCAGTCCCGTTTATTTTCCCTCATAGACTCGTCACACAAAAAGTTCGAGATATTACAGATAATTTCATCTCGAGAATTCCCGAAAAAGAAACCCCCATTTGTCATCGATCACCTTGAAATATTCCAATACTCTGTTTTTTTTTAAAAAACACCACGTGCTAATAACCGTTTAGGTTATACGCTTTTGTACTAGTTACGCTAACGTTTAAAGGATTAAGAAGGTTATATTTAGAGAAAGTGTACCTTCATTTACGTGGAGAGAGAGTGGAAAACCATTTTGGAAACCTTTCAGTAAACTCGACCAAGATTCGGATCTCAATCTCCCCGTCATCGGCAGTCTAGTCTACTGCGAGAGTAACGCGTTAGACCATGCGGCCACCGAAGCGGGTAATAAGTGCCTCTGGTATAGCAATAACGACCAGGTATGTATTATTAAGTATTGCTCCCTAGTGCAAACACAAGGTCAACTTCCTGCTTCATGGCTCTGTGTAAATATACTCATGTCTAGAGGCTTAAAGAGAGGCGACGTGGGAAGAAAATTAGCCACAAATAAAAAGAAAGAGCGAAGGAATTATCGTAGCTATAAATGAATAGAAGTAGTAACGATGACATCACTATCATGTGTATTGTCCGAGTTGCTATTTTGTGTATGATCATGGACAGAAAGTTAGTCGACAACCTTACAAACAAAGTCGAAACAAAACTATGACCTTTGTAGCGTTATACTAATAATACAGGACGACACCTAGAACAGAAAGGGCTGGGCCAGTTTCATATGCCCAACTGAACTATTCCATTAGAATGTCGGTATGTGTCGTCTTGCATTTAGTATATCCTTGCACTTGAGGCGTACTGTGTCAGAATATGAAACTGGCCCTATGTGATCTGTGACATCCCGCGCTAGTGGCGATTGCCCTAATTACATGCCTAGAGATTATCCTTCGAAGACTTTGCTGATGCTGCACTCTGATCTGGTGGGGCTTGGTTGAGAGATTGCACCAAGTTCACCCTTTGAATAACTATTGTTTCCATCCACGTCTCATAGCCCGTTCGGATTATACGCATTTAATTATAAAAATGGTGTATAGACGTGAAAGGAATAATATGATGGAAATGTACCAGAATTCGCACGGAGGAGGGTAAAACCATTTAGGGAAAAAATATCCTTAGATCATCCGACTAGTATTCGAACCTTAATATCCTCATCTCCGGCAAACCAGACCAAACAAGGTTTAATGCAACTCCACAGTAGTTCGAACCAAAGTCTTACAGAGGTGTGCGATCATTGTCTGATGCCATGGCCTTGACTATTGTTGAATTCAGAAACCGTTGTCGAGTTGTGCCCGCGACCATACCACCGGTGGTGGCAGTTTGGCTGTCGGCCAGTTTCATTCAGCTTTGATTAAACCCCTCCCTAGGTCGCAACACAGCTGGGACCCCTCCCTGCCTGGCTTTTGTTGGCAAATATTGATGACGTCGCTAGCTAAACTGCTGCATGCAATCACTCTTGCTTTATTAAGGAGGTTGCGTCATTAGAAGATTGGAGTGGTGCGTTGTTTATGTGGGGATAATTACTTCACTTAGGTCTCAGTTTTATTTGGGCTGATAGTCGCATCTTGACTACATTCTTGTTTGTTTTTAACAAAGCGTCTTACTACCCGTTTGGGTTGTGTGCTTATGAACCAATTACGCTAAGTGTTAGAGATGAGGATGGTCGAATTTTGAGGAAGTGTATCCGCATTCACGTGGAAAATAATTTAGAAAATAAAAGTACACCCAACCGAGATTCGAATCTCAACTTTTCTAACGTCGGCATTCCAGTGAACACTGAGACAGGTATCATTACTATTTTTTAAAACACCACGTCTTACTGCCTGTTCGGGTTCTACGCCTTATTATTAATATATTGGGTATTATTATTACTGGAGTATTACTTTATTAAAATATAAAAATATATTAATTCAAGACAAAGACAACTTAAAATATCTCACAGTGAAAACATAATACACAAGTCAGCAATTCCTGTTAAAGATCAAGATCATCTAAACAACTTACTAAAGCACTTTATTTTATGTTTTCATTCTAATGTCAAGTTTGTAAATAATATTTTTAATATAGGAAGCTGTGAATACATGGGGTTGCCACGGTTTAAAAAAAAACAAAATTCCTTGGTTTTTTTTTCAGAAGGGATACCCATTTTTACAGACACTTTATACTAGAGGATTGAAATTTTATTTTGTCATAAAATCGAGTACTGTGAAGTCATGCCATTGGGTTTTAGGACAGGATTGCAATTGTTACACGCGACTCAGTGTTTCAAGCATAAAGAAGAGAATATAAAACATGATGGTTTCGAACCAACGTGTGTACTTCTTTAGGTTAGTTTTTTATTCTAAACAAAGGCCTTTTATTTAAAGCTTGCAGTTTGAGGTGGGGATATAGCGGACGCGTGAAAAGGACAGTTTGGACAGTTTTTGGAGCAAAACTTTTTTCAAGCCAAAATGAATCAAAAGCTGATTCAGTACAAACATATAGTTTAATTTTCTTCGCATAGTGGTATCAACAGTTGTTAAAATATATCATGAGCGCATAGCGGCATTAGATGATTAAATTATATGTTTTTACTGAAGTAATATTTGATTTATTTGACAAAAAAAAAAATGTTGATACCAAAATTGAAAAAAAAAAATTACTTTTCCTCGAGGACCTTGCTGCAGCCCCACCTTCATGTCCCAAATTTCCCAATATTCCAGAGGTATTTTTAGGTGAAATTCCTTGTGTTTTTTCAGGCACGTGTCAACCAAGATACAATACAATTTTATTCCTTGAATAGAGGAACATCCAGGGCCATTCGAAGTGGACACATCCATGTTCCCTCCAAGTGGAGGCTAATGCTAGCGAAAATCGACCAAAAACAAGAAAGTTTTAGCGGTATATTTGGGCACTAACTAAAGATGAAATAAGTGGAAAAGTTGATTGGAATAATTACCATATTTTGCTCTTAAGGACCACAAACAAGGTTTAACTTTCGTGGACGAAGGAAGATCAGCTTGCGAGTGACAAAGAAATTTCCTCAATTGCATTAAAAACCGCCATTTTTTATATCTCTTGCGAACCTCATACCTCAAATATGGGCCTATAATAAGTTCTACCAAGGTTTGAGAGGGAAAGAATTTGCAATCAAGGAAAAACTAGACCTTCTTATAAATATTAATTTTCTATTACTAATGTTAATTAATATTATATTTTATTATCTTGTTAATTGTTTATTTTTACATTATTTAACTACTTAAAATCTCACATAAGTTTAGAACAAACATAATAATAGGACACATGGCGTTAATTCATAATTTTATAATAGATGACAATACCAAATTCACAATTATATATTTTTATTCATAGCCAGAAGTTGAACTCAGGAGCTTTAGCTGAGTAAATCATAAACGAACACATTAGCAACTAATACTAACGTATCGGACTTGCTTATGGTTTAATAAGCTGCCATAAATGAATTTAATTTACAAGTTAAGTTTTAATACAATCTTTCGTTTTGAGCGTAAATTAGACTAGATCGAACAGAATTAGTTCCCTGCAGAAAGGGCTTCAGTCAATGAATGAAGCTATTTCTACACATAAAACTCAAGTCACTGATCTTTAGTGTTAGAGTCAAACCAAAGTAGTTTCATAATTCCATGCAGAAAAGGCTTTAGTAAATAGAGTAAAGAGTAGCAGTAACTACATTGATCTTTAGTATTCTTTGCAGTCAATAACTGAACATACAGTAGCCCCATGGCTTCTTTGGTGTTGACTGACAGCTCACAGCTGACAACTAAAAGCTTTGAAACGTTACCAGACCAAATTATTTATCCCTACGCCGAGCCATATGATCTGCAAAAACATGTGTTTAGCAGCTGTCACATTTGACGGTTAAAATTTAGGTATATACCTAAATGTTGACTGCCAGAAGTCAGCTGTGAGCTGTCAGTCAGCACCAAAAAACCCATGGGGCTACTGTAGTTTCTGCATGAAACTATGGAAACAACTTTTGTTTGACTGGGGCCTTTCTAAAGAGAGAGAGAGAGAGAGATATTCATTTTTAAAAATCACTACTCCATACCACTAGAATCTATTTAAAGTCTCACTGCCTACATCAACAATACAGCCAAAGGCGCCCAAAGGGGACCTCCTATCCTGCCCTTGAAGACTGCCATGCGAGATACGAGTGGTGTGGTGTTATTAGGTATACTGGCGTTGCCATGGTTACACCTCCAGGAGACTGCGATCACAATCACCGGCTTATTTGATGCCATTTACAGTTGCTGCCTGCCCCTCCCCCCCCGGGTGTAGTTCCGACCCTCAGACCTCGGTAAGTGCGAATGAGCAGATGCTGACTAGAATCAACTGCAGGAAGCGCTTGTTTTATTTATATAACAAGAATAACCTTGTTTATTTAATTTCGAGTATCAATTTTTGCAGTAGAAACTAAAGAATCACTGTGCGTTTTTTATCTTACTCATGCATATTATTAATTTTATTTACATATCACTATCCGTTAGGAGTATACACATTTTAACTATGCTAGCTTGGTAGGGATAGGAAGAGAGCATTTAGAGGAAATGCACCTATATTTGCGTTGAGCCAGAGTGGCAAGCCCTTTAGAAAAATAACGCCCTAGCCGTGATTCAAACCCCGCTCTACCCCTTTCTCGTAAAATCAAACTAAATGAGATTAACATTTAGAATGCATACGTAATGGCGAGAGTATTTGTGGCATTAAATCGATATAAAACATGGTAATGAAATCTTTAAAAACAATAATTTAGTGAAACAGATGACACTAGGCTTTGAGCTGCACATGTCAACTCTGCAAAGCGCGTCGCGTCTTACTATATGCTCGCATTATACGCCTGTGTACTAATCACGCTTGTAGTTTTAGGGATAAGGAAGATTGTATTTAGAGAAAGTGTGTCCACATTTGCATGAAGAGTGAAAAAACCGTTTTAGAAAAACCATCCTCAGTACACCCGACCGAGATGTGTACCTCGATCTCCCCGTCATAGGCAGTCTAGTCAACTGCGAGAGTAGCGCGTTAGACCACGCGGCCCACCGGAGCTTCATTGAATCAGATAGCACAAACTTTATCCCTCTAACAATTATCATAGATACATATTTTTAAACGTAGGTTATTTCAATGAATTCATTTCTCTCAAAAGAGAAAGATAATTTGCTAAAGCCTATTTCACGGGTCAAAGCTTACTTTTAGAAACTTGTTTGAAACGTCGGGTGAGCTCACGAGCTGTAAGTCAGTGCTAGTCAAGATAAGAGACAATGTCTGTAGTAGAGTTCCACATGCAACGGTCCCTGAGGAGACAAACTCGTGAAATATATGCCAGCCTTCAGTCCAAAGTTGTAACTAAGATTATATTTATATTTCTCTGACGCTATTAAAGCATTATGTATTGCCCTTGGCTCCTGTTCCAGAGTGTAGTTAGTTCTTGTCATTCTAGAAAAGGTGAACTAATTGTTAGTGTATTAAGGCCTATCTAATTTAAGTTGCAACTTTCATGTTAGACAAAAGCAAAATTGTTATACTTTTTATGTTTTGAAATTCCCTGACTTTTTTGGGGTGTTCAAGAACAAAAAATGTTCATTTCCCCAATATTTTAAATGAAAGATAAAAAAAATCGCTAGTTAACCCCCCTTTCAATTAAATTCTTAACACAATAATTATTAGAGGTAACTTGACCTATAACAGTGCTTTGCAAGAACGTATGAATTGGAGATAAATTTAATAGTTTATACTGGCTTATACTAATCTTTCGTGTATTTCGAAAATTATTGCAAAAATGTTTGAAAATTCGACTTGACTTAGGCCAGTATTTTTGCAGTTTTTATGGCCAAAATAAATAAAATATTTCTCTAATACAAAAATTTAGTTTAATTTTCTTCACAAGTTGATATCAACAGTCGTTTAATAAGTCATGAGCATAGAAGCATTAGATTACAAACATTTTAAATGAAAATAAAAAGTTGTGAGCATAGAAGCATTAGATTACAAACTTTTTAAATGAAAATAAAAAGTTGTCATTAAATTTTTAGACACGCTTGACAGAAATTCGATAGATTTTGAGGTCACCATGTGAAGAAAATTAAATTCTATGTTTGTAATGGAGCAATATTTTTTTAAAAAAAGGTTTTAATAAAAACTGCAAAGGCACTGGCTTTTTCTCGTGTCCCCTTCAATCCCACCTTAATATTGGGTCTTTAGTGTGTAGGTGGGATGGAAGGCAGTATTTTTTGGTGGTTTTTATGGATTTTATGTTTTTTCAAAATAAAGAAACTAATGTTTCAGTAGATACATTTTGTGAGATTTTCTACACATAATAAATCTGTACTTTGGTAGAAAAAGGGCCATGTCACATTTACATGTTTCTGGGAAAAGCCAAATTAAGTCTCTAAAAGTTTTTGAATCTACATATATCACACAAAGAACACCCCCACCCCCCAAGGTTTAATTCTTTCATTATTCTTGGAATGGCATGTAATAAATAGTAATGTGAGGAATGCCAGGCCTCCCCCGTGGTTCGGATTCCACGTTAAACTGTAGGTTCTTCATTTCATCTCACAATCACCCTACCATTACACATTAGCGTAAGTGCGTATAACCCAAACGGGTAGTAAGACGCGGTGCTAATAATAATAATAATTAGTAACTACTGTAAAAGCATATTTCTGTTTTTACGTGTTCTTAAGACCTTTTTATTTTTGAAAAGTGGCCCCCCCTTGAAAAATTAAAGTGAAGGGACATAGGCCCCTTCCAACGAAGTGTATATAGATTAAAACACACGATTGAAGCCAATTCCCCAAACTTTTAGTGTGGTTTTCTAGTAACCATCACGTGCCACTTGACTGCGACGGCAACGGCCAATGTCACACGAAAAAAGGGACGTTGAGTTTTAAGAATGTTATTGGGCCAATGTCCACACATAGGTCCTTTTGGTTTTAGTATACATATTACGTTGGCCCCAAGAGAAAGGACCTAGCTTGGAATATAATACAGGTAGGATATGGGCCCTTTTTGTATGATAGGATTCATGATTTTGAAGTGACTTGTGGACATAACTCAAATCCGATGATTTTGGACATAGGCCCTTTTTCTACCAAGGTATAGAAATCTAAAGTTCCTGAATCTTTGTCAAATGTATGTTGATAACAAATATACAAGAGCTGCTGGGATTACTGTGTGTAAACTATTATACTGACTGTTTCTAAGGAAATACCATTTTATTGATTTTGGCCAAAACAAATTTTTTGCTATAAAAACTGCAAAAATACTGGGTTCGCCCACGTTCCATCCGATATCACCTTATGGTTAAATTATTTGCGGGTCGTGTTATGCCCCATTGTTTAAACGATCGGCCAAAAAAGAAATGAGACAAAAGATCCAACGTTTATTGCCACGATTGAGTGAAGCCTTTATTTCATTTTCGTGGGTTTATTTCTGTAACGAGGACATTGATCTCGCCCACACAAACCGATAATGTTTCCTTCCAGCTTCCCGATCAACGTCACAATACACGCAGTTCCGGTCCGCTCCTCACTTCCGGCGGACATAGCTGTCACCTGATTAGTCATACGCAGGGAATCTGTAGAAACGAACCATCGCACGAAGCCGTGGGAAAATAGTTTGTTTACAGACCTTACATAGTGGCTCATCTTTCCTAATAGAGCATGAAATTATCGACATCACAGTATAAACAATTAATGTGCATACATTTTAAATAATTTTATGGATGAAATAGATAAATTAAACAACTAGCATCAAATGAAGCCACTACTCTTCGCTTCTACCCACTGATAAGATTTAAATGCGTAAAATATTCCCAAACAAAATTCATATTTATGTAAAATATGTTATACGGCAACAAAACTTGTATAATGAAATTCACCGACATTTCCATGTTTTCCAGACAAAACTTTGATGTTGCCATTCTGTTTGCCGTCCGCCCGTTACTGGCAACAAATCTAAACGTTTAGATGGATTTTGTTCAAACTTTATATTCAGATATTATAGGTCTATATCTCACGACTTTTTTTATTTATATTGACACTAACTCTTAAAATTAAAGGTGATTTTTTATTAATTCCAAATTTTTCGAAAATCTCTCGAACGATGTTGATTAAAATGGATAACTTATCTAGGAAAGTTTTTGACCTTCCTAATAGCCCCGTGAACTTGGTTTTAGGGTAGAAATTTGTTCAAGGTTAGTTTACTGAAAAGCGAATTATTTTGAAAATTGCTCTAACGGGATTTTGCGAGGAGTGTTTGATATGATAACATAATACCGTAAACTTGTTTTTTCAGGGATAAATTTGTTTAAGGTCAGTTTGATGATTAAGTTTTTTTTAATGTCTAAAAGTATTCGGAAAATTCCTATAAAGATTTAGTTAAAATTGTATATCTAGTAAGAGGTTCACAATATAAGTCATTTTAACTATACATTTTTATTTAAAAAAATTTTTTTTTATTGATATCAGATTTTTTTTAATTTGAAATTTTTTGAAATTTTTCAAAAATAGCCGTCAAGATTTAGTTTGAAATTGATATCTGGAAATTGCGTTTCAAAATAAATAATAATAACAATAAAAAAGTAAAAACAAGTTAAGGGTAGCTTACTGAAATCAATTTTTTGAAAATGATGTTGCTCTTGTACACTATATGATAAAGTTTGTGTGATCGTGTTGTACCATTTAATTTTACACGTATGTTTCCTGATCGATGGGATTAGAGTTAGATTTCTGGCTGGGACCAAAACTTTCTTGGTAATGCAGTATCGGGTTTGTTCCTTATCTCAAACGCAGATAAACGTCCTGAGACTTGGTTGTTGCGTATGTACTAAAACAAATGGTAAGAATCGCTCCAAGGCAGAAAAGCACTAGTTATCTCTAAATGAACGTGTCTCCGAAGAGGAAAAGTTGCGCCTGCCTAGTGCGGTTTGTCCGTGGCAGGCGGACGGGACGAGAATATGAATCCCCTCCACCTGAGTGGGGCAACAAATCGATGGCCGCTGATCCGACCCCACGTAATACTAGTCTTAAAAGAAAAGAAAAACCCACCGAGCATCCCATAGGACCCACAGCGGGGTAACGCCACCCACCGGCGCATTAATGGCGCGGCAGTTTCATCCAGTTTTTAACAAAAGAAGCAACTCTCACAAAAAAAAACCGGCACCAGGGTGTAGTGGTCGGTGCACCTGGCTTCGATTCTCGGCTGATGCCTTGGGTATCTTTATATTAAGGGGAATTATCTCAACGGTCAAAAGGGGTTGAGAACTTAGGCTTCAGTTAGGTTTAAGACTCCCAATGGCCCACACCTTCATACTTACTATCATCATCTCATTGTGGGTAAGAAATTCATTCACGACCTAATTTTACCTGGATGACAGCTCGAAATGTTACTAGAAGTAATCCCTAATATATCACTACGCCAAACAGCTGACATCTATCACTTTGGATGACTGTAATGAAAACAGATGGTAATATATTAATGTGATAGTTAACCACTGTAATTTAGGCCAATACTATTTATATATTTGAGGACGGACACAACGTTTATTTATAATTTTATTCCAATTGAAAATATATTCACACCCCTTTCACAAAAACTTATAACGAACATAACTTAAAAATGGCGACTGACCATATGATTGAACATGACGGTAAACAAGTTTTTTACAATGATGCAGACACGCAGTTGATGAAAATATTTTATTCAGTTAAATATTTCAAAATTATATAAAATAATCATAAAATCATGTATTGTATGTACAAAAATGACAATTTTCTTTAATCCAAGTAAATGCGATGTCTGTATTAAAAGGTATTGATGTGTGCACTACATTACACACAATCAATAACGTTCCAAAACAAAGAATGAGTGTTTTAATTATGTTTAAAATATTGTTTCGAGTTGGATAAAAAGAAATTATTTAAAAAAAATCAAATAGTATGATAAAACTTAAGTTTACATTATTTTAAATGTAATATTTAACAGGTAATTAAAGATCTTTACATTTATAACAAAACTGTGATCTTTTACAAGTGTTGGCAACCCAAAACCTAAATATGTGATTTTCGAACTGTCATCCAGGTAAAAACCTATCGTGAACAATCTGTAGACAAGCTCCATAGCTGTAGCCTGGGAAACGGTTTTATGCCACCAGAGCCGCGAATAGTCTACATACAGGCGACCGGTCACCAGTGCTATGGACTTGGAATAAAAAAGCTGCAAAATATTGTAAGACTAAAATCTACGCGAAGTCCTATTTTAATGGGAGGGGCCTTTGTCTGACTACCCAAGTATTTACAATACTTTAACTGACCTAGAATAGCGTTGTAAGATTACAGCAATAAATCACGTGGAAAACCACACAGAGTGCACCCTAACAAGATAAGAACTCCAACCTAATATTTGCCATCAATCCAGCAGACACCTTAAACCACTCAACCACCGATTTGTGTAGTTGTAGAAGAGAATATTCGAGGCGTTCCTCTAGAAATTATGGAACGCGAGCTAATAGTGGGGGGTCAAACTTCGCTACTGTAACAATTTCCGTGATGGAAAGAAGATTAATTGGTATTGGACCAACTTTAGAGCCGCCCACGTAAAATTGGGGTCTTCATTCTTTATTCGTCAGCTAAATCCCAGCTAAATTGCCCCTACGAAGCGGTCCGCATCAAAGCAACGTAATCCCATCAGCGCATGCAAATCACTCACGTCCGCTCGCCGACTGCTGTATTTCCATAACGCGCGAGAACGTCTGCGGATAATCGCGTTAACTAACGCACACCTATAGCACGTGTTGGATGTGTTGAGAGGAAGCTGAACAAGCCGAGAAACCTCGTTGATAATAATGTAGGGTCCACTTTTAATGAGAGGATGTGTTTGATATTTGCTAACGTAAGAGTGCAGAATAAATGTAAGAAAACGTACAATATGTCTGGCCAATGTGTGGTACTGAATCTAAACTAAATAAAGTATAATATCAGAGTGAGAGAACAACAATATTTGAATTACATTAGGGTCAGGTATAATATGTATTTACGAGAGCGTACAAGTTCCAACATTCGTGGTTATGAATGCCAAACTTGTAATTTGCTAAGATTGGTTATGTTAAAATTTTGGTTTTTATATAATACGTGTTTTGCTCTAATGATAGAAATGTGTGCTTACGGCAAGGATACATCTGCTCAAGTGAATATGTCTACATACATCACCTCGCAGGTAGGCCTGTCCTCTCAAATCAGCATGTATACATACAACACCTCGCAGGTGGGCCTGTCCTCTCAAGTGAACATGTATACATACAACACCTCGCAGGTAGGCCTGTCCTCTCAAATCAGCATGTATACATACAT
>CABFVX010000552.1:242015-253163 GCA_902151425.1 Timema shepardi
CCCCCCCCCCCCCCCAATGGTTTACCAACTCCTCCACGCCAATCAGGGTACAAGTTCCTCTAAATATCTGCCTTCTTCGTCCCTACAACATTAGAGTAATTAGTAAATAATTATTCGTATAGCCCAAACGGGTGGTGAGATGCAGTGGGGGGGGGGGGGGGCGGGGGGAATAAACCAAAACTTATGTGTGGCGCCTCTAAATTTTGACAGATGGTTTTTCCGACAGCTGGAAGCTATTATATGATGTATTTTTTGCAATTTCCCAGTCGACCCGCGACTTCCAGCTTGCCACTAGAGCTGGGCACGTCCTCAAGACTCGTTCATTTACTGGACGGTGGCTAATGAAATCATGACTAGGACGACACGTGGGCCAGGCAGGTAATGAAGTTACCTGGACTGGGCCTCCCACGGGGCTGCCACACGACAGCTGGGGCATGCAGACAACACATCCTATACTATGACAAAATTTCAGCGAAGTTTTTGCTTTACTTGACCTACTTATACATTCCCTCATGAAATGAATGGACCGTGAATAGTTTTATGAACAAAAATTTCATTTAACATTATTTATTTCAAGGGAGATAGGTATATTATGTTTTAAGCCACATGACTTGTAATATCCTAAACTCCTGACCAATAGTCTGTTGTCTGTCTCCACTAGAAAAGCTTTAAGACTTTCGGCC
Source organism: Timema shepardi (assembly GCA_902151425.1). Classification (NCBI taxonomy): domain Eukaryota; kingdom Metazoa; phylum Arthropoda; class Insecta; order Phasmatodea; family Timematidae; genus Timema; species Timema shepardi. The sequence continues at coordinate 242,699 of CABFVX010000552.1, forward strand.
ACATGAACTAGTATAACGAAGCTTCGGGGAGCGGGGGCGATCAGAACAAAAAAAAATGCAAACATTTTAAATACGTTATTGGAATCAATTTTCCGTGCAACGGCGGGGCAGGTTGAGTCAAGAATTATAAAGCTGGCATAAATCGCATTTGTCCTCGAAGCTAGTGCGAGACCAACGCACGGCGCTCCCTCGCTGCGAGATAAATCCGTCCCACGCACACACGCGGGCATTCCTCGTGGAGAGCTGTCGGGCCGTTTACTCTCACCTGTGAGAAGTGTGCGTTGTCCGGAATGATATTTTTATAGTCGTAGGCTTAGGGGGTGTTTCGTGATCGTGCTAACAGAAACTTTTTAATTGAAGTTAAATACGCATGCGCATTTGCACGGTTATATTTGAACTATTGGCAGCATAAAGCCCTGCCCAGTCGAGATGGCTGCGTTATCTGATAGCTCGTGATCTTAATTGATCAATCATATGTGGCTGAAGATTTCCCGTACGTCCATCACAGAACCTGCCACAAAGTATGAGTGAAGAATGGCCCTGGGCACGGAATAACTCGTGAATATCCCAGGGATAAGAGAATTAAAGTGCTATGCCAAAAGTCCTGGATTAGATTCCCTTGCCCAAGTGTCTTTTCCAATTTAAAGAATATTGTTTGAGCCAAATCGTAGGATTCGTTGCAAGTGTGGAGACTACAAACACCTTTAAATATACACCAGCACCCCCCCTGAATGAGGCGGTGAAACTAACTTAATGAAAAATACAGTGAAAGCTGGAGGTCGAACCCCGACCTACTTGGTAAGAAAAAGTCCCACTAGCGCATATTAATTTCTGCTGGTGTCCAGAGCGTTGAGCTTAGATGCTGACAAGCCAGCTCTGGACATTGGGTTCAAATCCTGATTGGAGTGAAATGTAATCATCCCGTGGTACAAAAGTCGCTGACGGCTGATTGTATGGCTGGATTCACACAATTACTGAATCTTTTGAGTAGCGCACAAATGTATGTTGAATCGTAATGGTTTGCAACGTAAAAATAAAACATCAAATTTATAATATATTTAATTTTATAGAGGATAAACATATATTTGATATTTTTGTCACGTCAGATGTTGAAACACACTCGTTTTGGATTCGAGCTATTTGATTTCCAATAATTTCCTAACAAGACTGTCTGCTTGTATCTTGATTTGTAGGCGCATGCGCGTATTGAGTCGGTTGGTTTGGCCCTGGTAGAGTTTGGTTTGGTTCTTCTAATCAGATTATTATGTATATAGGTGCTGAGATTGTTTCTACAAGTACCGGAGTGACCAACGCAGTCTGGGCCGATTTTATGTGATTGGTTTAGAGCTCGTCACGTGACCACATTTCAGTTCTGCTCGTGTTTTTCAGCGAACGTGTGGATCCGCAGTAAGCCTGGACTGTGTTGAGCAGGTGATTCATCCTAACACGAGACCTGAAGTAAACAAACATTCCCCTATCACTTCAGGAAGGACCTACATGATTGGTGGAACACCACACCAGTGCAATATTTTAAACAGGCGCAACCAAGTATAGTCAGTTACATAGCACAGTAGGCCACTACGAATTTTTGTATTGTTTAATGCTTTTAAATATCCTGTCTTATGTGTAACAAAACTCGGGACGCACTCAGAAAACACCATAAATAAATAGACCGGAAACCCTCAACACCCCCAACCGTCACTTAACACTGCCGGGATGAACTGTCGACTGACCGTTGCTGACTTGACGTTAACTTGTGATAAGAACTGTACCGTGGGGTCCCTCAACGCTGAGTCAGATGTGTGTTGTATTCGAAAAGCGCTTGCAAAGCTTAAAGTATGATTTCTAAATCAAATGAGGGAATAATTTTAGTTATAATAATTTTCTAATATTACTTTAAAATATGGTTTAATACAAAACATAGGCGGGACTATTTAGTGAAAGGATATCATTGAAGTTCAGTAGCAAATCAGAAGCACAGACTTCCACGTGGTTTTGTTTACATTAAGGTCTCAGCTTCAATAATGGTGTGTTATCTCCAAAACAAAAATAATAAATTAAATGGTTTAAATCTTAAATATATTGTTTGCTTTATTCAGACACACTGTATAACATAAGTCAGTTCGAGTCAAGTCAAGGGAAGAACAGAGACTAATGACTACAAATGATTTATTGCTATTTACTTTTTCTAATGACCCAACGAAAATAAGATAAGTATTTTTAAACAGACAAAACAAGCTAAGGCACTAATTTTTTTATTTATATTTCAAAGGTAGAATATTGAAAAATATATATTTAAAATAGGCGTGTAGGGGTTGCGAGAAAATAGTGTTTTTAAGAGTTTTTATAGCAAAACTTTTTTTTTTAATAAATCAGGGAGACTACAAAACATATTTTACAAAATTCCCTGACTTTTTCAGGTTTTCCAGGCAACATTTTTCAATTTTCCCTGATTACTTATTTCCAGTTTTAATGGTGGATGATGCCTTGTTTTATTTATTATTGATCAGATATTAAAAAAGTTTGTATCTACTAAACATTAACAGTTTTATAAGTTATTTTAAAAATTAAAATGTTATTTTATTTAGGTATTATTAGTTTTCGTTTTAGTGTTTAGTGGCAAAATTAATGGGATATTTTAGAGTTTTTTTTAAATTCCTTGACTTTTACTATTTTTAGTTAAATCCCCTGACATTTCCCTGTCATCCGAAAATTACCTGACTTTTCCAAGTTTTCCTGTCTGTAGCCACCATGTAAATTCAATATTGCTCCAGTACAAACATATAGTTTAATTTTTTACACGGTGATATCAACATTTCTTGAATATGTCATGAGCACAGTGGCATTTTGACAAACTTTATAAATTAAGAGAAAAAGTTGTCATTAAAATTCCAGGACATCCTCGACAGATATTCAAGGAACTGTCATCACGCGTGAAGAAACTTAAACAATGGTTTTTACCGGAGCAATATTTAATTTATTTTGGCAAAAAAAAAATTGTTATAAAAACTGCAAAAACTCTTAACACCCCCCCCCCCCTCACCACCAAGAGTCCCACGATTGGTTCTTACTGAGAAAGATTAGGTTTAACCGACGGGTTGCAATGAGAATATCCCCCCCCTCCCCCCCAGTATAGTTTTTCCAAACTCCCCAAGTTACTGACAGTATTTACAGTAAAATGGACAACAGTATAATAATTCATGTAAACGCCTAGCGAAACCTGAAAAACGTCACAGCTTAGAAATCATGCATTATTTATTAAATGTTTCAGAATCTAGCCCACACCAAAATTGGAGACGAAAGGTATCAATAGGGAAAAAACTTTGTTTTGTTGAATTGTGTTTTGAAAAAAAGTTGTATGAAACGGTAGCATTTTCTCATTTTCAACAATGTTTGGCGTGAAATGTCAAAAGTTCTTAACACTAAATGATTGGAAACTTAGATCTAGTTTTCCTCAGTCACAACAGAACATGTGTAATATCACTGCAGAGTGAAGATATGTAGGCCATTCACGTAGAGGTGCTCCCCTCAAGCACTACTGTGTATAACAAACAGTACAATCAGCTTCACAGACATTCCCCCTGTCAACACTGCTCACCAGATGATTCCCTCAAACCACCGCAGGGTATCTGGGTGCTTCTCTCTCGCGTGACGGCCATAGTTCGAGCTAGTGTAGCTCTCAGGTTAGGCTCTGCGCCCCACCCAATGGCCCCGCCCACTTTCTGCCTCGCAACAATACCTGGAGGTCCTAATAAAGAGCCTGCCACACCCACTCCCTTCTTTCAATACCACGACCCCACAAATTCATCAGAACACTTCTATCGGCGCTGGAGTAAAGAGATGAGGGCCGGTCAGCTCTTGCCCGATCAATGGCATCGGCTCGATTCTAAGTGGTGCCGTTAGGATAGTTTCTACATAGTGGTGGCCCTCGGACCCATCATTAAAACAAACCAACTATGCTAATGAAGAGGGTAATAAAGTAGGGCTAGGTCACAGACAAGGTATATACCAGATCCTCAGCTCCTTGAGCCAGGTTGAATCCATCAACAATGGGGTTCGCTAGTGTCTATAATCTGTGATAAAAAAACCTTTTAAATGTGCAGTTTTTAAACGACTCGCTTTTAACATGTTCGTCATAAAAGGGCCAATGTAATCGTAACGTGCAGCCTAAGTAAGCTCGTTGAGAGGTAGAATTGTGGAGATGGGGTTGGGTCGCTACCTGAACCTAGCTTTCCTGAAGCCGGCCTATTGACCCGAGATGGATATTTGTATCTTCTCTCTAGTGAAACCATGTTTAAAATGAGCTTTTTTAGACGCCCCTTGATGGCACCTAGCGATATCCATGTTCAAGCTTACCCACGGAGCGTAGCTATTTTGTGTGTGTGTGTGTATATAGAGAGAGAGAGAGAGAGAGAGAGAGAGAGCTTGTCTGTGGCCAAGGTTAAATTGTGGACGACACTACTGGCCCTTTTTTTATAAATAAATAAACCTGTTAACCAGTTTGTTAAGGAAATGTAAATTTTGAAAGTGATGGGAGATAAAAAAAAACTATTAAAATTTATACCATCCGTGCTTTTTGAATTTTGTATTTCCTATCACTAGCGCGGTAACCAAGATAATCAAGAATCCCATGTTTTGACATTACCATCGCTGCGAGGTCCGAGTTCAATGCCATCAAATATTAAACACTTTCGTAAACAACTAAATATAGCTAACTAGTTAGGTCATCTAGTATTTAATTAATATGCAATTACCATCTCCGAGTTGAGTAGTAAATATAGCGAGCTGCCCTCCAACCTTGACCCAGAGTTCGGTCGTGGACCGCAGCTGGCTATAGGATCAGCGACTTGAGATAACTTGACAACAGTAGTACGGGGATGATGCCACGGCTAGTCTCTAATATAATACTTTATAAGGCAATATTTCGGGCACGACGGGGATAGTACAATATTTAGGCACAGTTGTGATAACTTGAAGTGATATGAAAAATCCCCGTGACGAGCCGTGTTCACGGAAAAGGCAAACATTAGCGACTTTGGATGGGGTCAAGGGTTCAAAACTTACAGGATTCCTTAGTGTTTTCAACTTTATCCCTGCTATAGTTTAAACTGAGAAAATGTCAAGCGAAATATTATCATTGAGTAGTTTTATTAGTAATGCTACAGTTAAAATTTTATTGAGGCTAAATTTGCCTTTCTTTCCCTATTAAATGAAGAATGGTTTCGCTTATTTCCTGAAGGTAAATCTATTGTGTTTTTTCTTGGGATTAGCCCTCATATTGTTCCAGCTGGTTTGAATCATCGATACTACCTATTACTACTATTTATGGCAGCAAATGTGGTCAGACTCGCAGCAAAGGATGTCAGGGGTTTTAATCCCAGCCGGGTGCATTAAGGTTGGTTTTAAATATTTGATTCTAACATCTTCCCTTCACGCTGATCTTTTGGTACATTAATTCCTCTTAAATAAACCCTGATTTTTATAGAAAACCCATTTTAAACCAACATCATTGATTGAAAGTCATTAAGTAAAACTTGGGATTGTAGATTTTTTTAATTTGATTTATTAATTTATATAGGCCTCGTTCGCTTAAACGTGATCAAAATACTTTCTTATGGGTTACGGTATAGTTTCTCTTTACATTAAACTAAACGGACTAATGATAAAAAAAAAGGTAATATTTTTACCTAAGCCATTGTGGATACATGCATTTTCCGTTTTCAAATAACGGGCTTGATATAAAAATGAAACTGTACTTTGCTTATTCTTACCCTTTAGATTAAGCTGTAAATAGTCCAAGGCACGTGTGTTCTAAATGTAGATTACCGTACTTAAAACGCTCTCTCTCTATATATACACATAACAATTAACATATGTATAACACTACTAATATTACATAAAGAGACTCTATAAATTTAATCTATCTTATATTTAAGAGAAATTGATCCATAAACTAGCGTTAAGAGAGGGTGAGAAAATCAAACATACGCGTCATCTCGGCTTGGCAGATAAACACAATGTGATGAAACAAAGAGCACGTTAAGCCGCCTTCGTTAAGCGACCAGAGAATAGCGTATCTTACTTCCGAGAGAAACCTCAAACTTGGATTGTACAGGCGCTAGCAACTAAAAGGAAAACAAGACGAACTTTTGGAGGAGGGCTGAGGGTGTTGGGGGAGGGAGTGGACTGAAGTTTGTTTGAATTTAAATCCGGCAAGTCTTGACAGAACTCCTTTACGCTCGATTATTAATTAGCTGATAATTTGACCCGAGTAAAAGATTAGAGCTTGCCAAATACTGCAAAGAGGACAACACAACAACCAAACAAAATAAAACTATTTTCTATGACGAATAAAATATATTGTTTATAGCCCCAATTATGAAATTGGCACAAGAAACGTAGCATTTCATAAACAATTTTAATCAATTGTGTGCTACGATTACTGGCGTTTTACAATTTTAATTACAGCGGTCATTACTGGGTTCATTACCTGCCCCCATTCCTGAGTTGTTGATGTGATCGACTTCAAGTCTAGGGGCTCCGAGTTCTACTTCAGACGTAGCTGAAATAAATACTATTTTGAAAACGGGTCAATTCTGTTATCCAATCGGTAAATATCTTAGCGCTACGGCCGGAAGGGTAGTGATTTGCTTACTGTTCAATATTAAGTTAGTTTTTAAGTCGTGACATGATTCTGTATTCATAAGTGGTAAGCATTCAATATCCAATATAAAAACCCAGGTATAGTAAGTTTTTTATTCTAATTGGGACGATGTGAACACAGTCGTTGGCGCCGTGAGGTAGTCTGTGTAGGCAACTATTCACACACATCTGGTGGGCGGGCGGGCGGTAGACACGAATTCAAGGACTTGCATTCTAACAAGTATTTTAACCCCCAACGTTTTCATGAAACGGAGGCTATATAAGATTCACGTACATTTCTATGAAATAAAATATAGGTTTAATAATTAGTCGAATGATGCCGTAATTGTGTGAGTAAAACAAATAAATCAAAACAAATTAATCACGTGTGACCAAACACATTACAATAAAATACTAACGTTTGGTATCACGTGATTGAATTTCTTACAGCGGCGCCATATTCAATTTGGGCAGATTTGTATATTTTCAGGGATTCTTATCGACTTTAGTTAGCTTATCGAAGCATTAGAGGTTGGTAGACAGACTTAAGCGCAGTCCCTCCGCGAGAAGGGTGTAGTTGAATTGAATGTGGAGCTATTGTTTTAATCAAAAGTAGCAGCGCCACAAACTTCTCATTTTATCTCTTGACTGACTGATTGATCTGGGAAACAACATTTTAAACTTAAACATTAGTTAGTTTTCACGACATGTTGGGTCTTTATTCATAATAATCTTTGTACAGTTCCTATAAATTAATTATTTTCTTTGTTAAACTACGCCCTGAATAACTATGTTGTGGCCCTCGGTGCTCTTTGCTTAAGTCCTTGCCTCAAGACACGTTGCTCGCGGGTTCAAACCCAGTCAAGGTCGGCGGATTTTTACTGTACGATAAAAATCAACAGTACAACTTCCTTCGGACGAAAAGTAAAGACGTCGATGCCAAGTCAATTGTGGCAAATAAAATAAATCTGGGAGCTATGTGAAAGTACCTTTCCAGCTAAATGTATCAGTCTCTCATATATAAGTGCGGAAAGAAACGGGAAATTACCGCCCTTTCAGAACTTCCCTAGGACATGGTTTTCTCCCAGATGGTGCTAGCAGCAATAACCGGCCGCAGTGCTAGATGCATGCCCAGCTACAGGTGGATAAAAAGCACACCAGGAGCAACCTTCAAGTTAAAAACTCGTTATTATTCTGAATAATTAATAGTTTTTCCCCCCAATGTTTATAAAATGAAAAGACAAAAAGCAACTTGGAAATAGTGGCATTTTGTCGTGAATTAGTGAACATGTCAACGATGTGCTCCCTCTCGACAAGTTGAGAGCTGAACCATCAGGTAGGACTAGTTCTAGGCCGATATGTTGTAGGGAAGAGGGGTTGCCTTGTCCTTGGGAACCTTCCCCCCTCTTCTATGTAAGGTGATCGCACTGTAGTAATCCTACACCAACATTTGGTAGAATACAACTGTACAACAGAGAAGCGGGTCACTCCCACTTCCTACAGACAAAACGCAAGTGGGACAGCGCAAGATATCTTTTCAGACAACAATTCTTAACCGGTGAACCGCGGCCCACTGGGAGGGGGGACGGGACACGAAAAGTTTTTTTTGGGGGGCCTCAAAAAAAAAAGATAATTTAAAATGTTATTCGCTTATTACTAAAATCAATTATCTTAAATTTTACGTTTTGGAAGAAAGAATTCGACTATCGTAAGCATGTAAGTACAATAGACTCTAGATTTTCCGGGGTAATGGGGGGAGGGGGGGTGGAAGCAATAATCCCCATTCAAAATTTGCTGCCCTTTATTTCTACTTATTTATGTGAAACAGGATTTTCTGCAATGGTGAATATTAAAACGAAGCTGAGAAATCGACTCCTGCATGAGAAAATCATTAAGTAATGCAATTGACCAATTAGTGGGAAGTGCTCAACAGCAAAGCTCCCATTAAATATATTTAGGTTGAGTTAATCCCTGTGTTTTTTATTTGTTTGTTATTGTAATCAGTAGAGAAAACTACTATTTTATAATAAAGAGAGCCACTGCTTTGAGATGGAGATGGGTCGAATCCTATATTCCTCGAATCCTAATCTTAAATTTTCTATCGAATATCGAATTCAAATTGGAATCCTCGGATCTTTTAAAATGTACAGTTTTAGTTGAAGTGAATATATTTAGATTGATTTTTTTTTAATTTGCTCGGTGCTACTGACGAAACGAAATTTTGTTTGTCGTGTATATTAAGTCATAAACAATATAAAAGAACACGCTTCGGTGGTCGCAAGGTCTATAGCGCTAGTCTCGCAGTAGACTACAGTAGCCCCATGGCTTCTTTGGTGCTGACTGACAGCTTTGAAAAGTTACCAAACCAAATTATGTATTCCTACGTCGAACCATATGATCTGCAAAAACATGTGTTTAGCAGCTGTCACTTCTGACAGTCAAAATTTAGGTATCTACCTAAATGTTGACTGTTAGAAGTCAGCTGTGAGCTGTCAGTCAGCACCAAAGAAGTCATGAGGCTAATGTAGAATGCCGATGACGGGGAGATCGAGATTCGAATCTCGGTCGAGTGTACTGAGGTTTTATAACCCAATATTTTTTTCCACTCCCTCTCCCCGCGAATGCTGACACATATAACCTTCCTATTCCCTGAAACCATTAACGCGATTAGTACATAAACGTATAACCCGAACGGATAGTAAGACACGGGGTTAAATAAATAAAAAGTTTCATGGGCCGTTATTAGAGTGCGAGATAGAAGTGAGATATTATTTTTCCAACACCAAAAATTGGTTGCATTTTGTGAGCGAGACTTACCCCAAATTTTCATTTGTAACGGGGGGTAAAAATCAAAATAAAGAAACAAACAAGTTTGCGTTCTGATTATTTTTATTATTACTATTATTATTAAAAACATCGTCACATGAGTTTTTAGAAAAGGATGGCTTGCGAGTTATTATTTATTTTTAATGTTTATAGTGTCAGTAATATCTTATAGCTACTATTTTTTTAAACCTAAAGAATAATAATGACGAATTTAAAAAACTACGCCAGTATTCATTTGATTAACTTACGAGCATTCAAGTCCGCGGAAGGTATTTTATCCCTCATATTCATGATCACTCAACCTAAACTGGACTGACGCACCAGAGGGGCAAATTATCAGTCCATCCAAGATTTGCTTGCTAGTTAAAAGTACGCACGCGTGTTATCACATGTGTGAGTCAGACAGCACTATCAAGACAAACACTGACAAGGTCTGCAGATTGTCAATCTGCACCTGGCAGACGCTCCCACGATCAGCAAACAACCCCACACATGTTACGGTCCAACCCTTCACATGTGTCGTCAAGCAACCCTGCACGTGTCTCGTGAAATAAACAGTCAGACAAGTCTAAAAACATAAGAGCCTTCCTCATTCATACACGTAGTCACATTTTATTATGAATGGTCGTTTAGAAAATACTAACTTTTAGGCCGAAACTGATAACATTTTACTATTTTAATAGTGTTATTATATAGGTATTGATATTTATCAACAATTACAGCTGCACATAACAAGACTTGACGTATGAATACGTGAAAGGAGGTATAGTTTATCTATTCTAGCGGTTAAATATGGCTTTCCTATAAAATGTGTGTTTGTATATAATTATAAACAACTAATTATATTTGCACATTCTTTCATATGAATTAAAATCTGAAAAGAAACCCGTAACACCAACTTCGGTGGCCGCATGGTCTAAGGCGCTACTCTCACAGTAGACTAAGCTGCCGAGGACGGGTAGATCGGTGTTAGAATCCCGGTCGAGTGTACTGGGGG
>CABFVX010000552.1:253189-268278 GCA_902151425.1 Timema shepardi
GGTTGTTCCCTAAATAATTTTCTAATCTCCCTCCACGCAAATGAGAGTAGGTACACTTCCTCTAGATTCAACCTTCCTTATCCCTAATACAATAGCGTTATCATTACATGATTGTATAGCTCGAACGGGTAGTAAGACGTGGTGCTATTGGAGAGAAAAAATCTGACTTCTTAAAAACCAACTACATGTATAAATACATGAAAGTAGATAACGCAATTATTTTGAATTTTCCACAGCTATATTTCCTACCGACTACCGTGCTCTTACCCTGGTAGCTCGCTGGGAAGACGGGTACATCTGTCAAGTGTCAAACTACAATTTACTAGAGCAGAGCTCACAGTTAAAAATTTTGTTGAAGGAAAACTGCAAAATGGAGATTAATGTGTTGAATGTCTCGTGTGAAATAAGAGTCGTCTTCCCCCATCTCTGCTACCCGCAAACGAGTGCGTGAGGCAGATGTCGTGAGCGGGGTTCCGGGTTCGAGGCCTACACTCCTTCCAGCAGGTGTTTACCGGCCGGTCACGAAGTGCGTCCAATGACTCTGGTTGGCGCCGGTGGCTCGACTGGTCCAACTGCTCTCCTAGTACTGTTATAATTTATAGATAATAATATATCAGGGGGCGGGGGCGTGGTCGAGAACACATTGCTTTTTATATGCTTGCGTTAGTTCGTAGTACGCCAACAGAAAACCAGTTGTCTACGAAATATAGGTGGTAATATTTGAAATAAAATGCGCCTACATTTACCTGGAGAGTGGATTAAAAAAATTAATCCTCATTCTAGCCGGTCGAAACTGAGCTCTGGTTTAACGTGTCAATGTGCTTACCCCTGCAGGAGTATACTCGAGCAGGAAATAATATCTGGTTGTATCTGAAGAACAGAGTTCACGTTCAACACCCACCTGAGGTGTTTTAGACCTAGGTGGGAGAAGGCGAGTTTTAATTCCACACATGTTCATGCTTGGTCAATGTACGTCAAGGTGATGATGGAACAAATCAATTATAGTACAACGTTTTAAGATTATTGTTCATAAGTTTTATTGATAGTACCATTATCAGCTAATTCATTTATTTATCATCGTGTTTTACTACTTAAAGTTAAGGTTATACGCATACCGTATATGATAAGTACCCTAAATGGAGCAGGGATTAGAAAGGAAGCGGTTTAGAGGTGATCTACCCGCATACGCGTGGGGGTAGAAAATAAACCGTCCACAAAAATAACACCCCCAGTAGAAGCGGCTAGGATTCGAACTCCAATCTCCACACCATCAGCAGGCCAAGTTAATATGAGAGTGACGCGAGTATCTGAGGATTTTATTCCCTATCCACAGCGATAGGCACGCGGATTAAATGGCAAGCTCATTTATTTTTGTCTGCCGGTGAAGGTAAGGGTTAGAATCCCGGTCGGTGATCTGAAAGTGGTTCATCATGGTCTCCATGCGAATTTAGGTATATTTACTTTTTATCTTCTCCATCCCTAGCATATATATATATATATATATATATATATGTGTGTGTGTGTGTGTGTGTACGTACAACGTTGATGTGTACAGTTTGTAGAGTAACAGTTATGTATGTATTATGTATTATTATAAATGTTCCACTCTATATTAAAAATAAAGCTTTGTTTTTGGCCCCGCGTCATATTTCCTGCAGAGCTGTATGCATTTAACTTCACTAATGGAACAGAGATACTAAAGGTAGAGTTTGAGGAAATGTACCCGCATGTGTGTGGAGCGGGAGTGATAAGACATTTAGAGGAAAATAAAAACGACTCGGTGAGACCACATTCGGCCGGGATTTAAACACCAATCTTCCCGTTTTGGGCAAACTAATTTAGAGGAGTTTTACATTTAGTCCGCGTGACCACCACTGAGAATAAATAATCCAGTTTTGGTGAAAGATAGTCCCCCTTTCTTCAGTCAAGACAAAACCAATTATTAATTTGTTTATATTGATACTGTATTTAACTTGGTTGATAACAAAAACTAATCTGAGTTATTTGACGTGCACTTTCTGATTATATCAGTACACTTGAATTTCTATGAGCTAGAGAGAAAGGGCCTATCAATTGTGCCGGGAAAGGTACACTCATATACCTTCCAGGGTTCACATGTCCACAATCGACACGGGACCGACGACGGCTTGGTTTCCCCTCCGAAGGAAGTTGTGCTAAGGATTTTTATCGCGCAAGAGAAATCCGTCAACCTCAGATGGGTTTGAGCCCCCCAAAAATAAGGTGAGCACTCTACCCCAAGACCACAGAGGTCGAAGATAGATAAATGATTTAATAACGCGAACCAATAAATATCACATGTTAATAATTGTTTAGTATGTTTATAAATGTGACGCCTTTTTAAATATGTAATGTGTTGTAATTAATTATAATTAAAAGCACGAGAAAAAAAAATAGAACAAGAGAAATGAAAGTGTGAAGGACCGAACAATAAACGGTAACAAAGTGAAGTACTTCCTTTTTGTTTTGAAAATGTCTATTGTATAAACTATAAACTAGAGTGTGCGCCAGGAAACGGATCAAAATCTTAGGAAACTATGTCTACGAGTATTACACCACTTCCTGTCAGAAACAGGGGCCGTCGAACCTGTGCAAATATTGCTCAGACAGTGAACAGCGAGGAGACAACAGAGGCGATGCGGACCAGTAGAGAGAAACTGCCTCAGTGTCCGTCAGCATCTGGCTGACAAGGCGGGAATTAGCAGTGCAGCTAGCCAAAACCAGAATAATTGATCAAATAACTTCGTAAAGAGTAGACTACTATCACAGAATTAGGCAAGCGAAATGGTCCGGAGAGATCTTCGTAAAGAGTAGACTAATATCACAGAATTAGGCAAGAGAAATGATCCGGAGAGATCTTTGTAAAGAGTAGACTAATATCACAGAATTAGGCAAGAGAAATGATCCGGAGAGATCTTCGTAAAGAGTAGACTATTTTCACAGAATTAGGCAAGAGAAATGATCCAAAGAGTAGACTACTATCACAGAATTAGGCAAGAGAAATGATCCGGAGAGATCTTCGTAAAGAGTAGACTACTATCACAGAATTAGGGGAGCTCTGTAAAGAGTAGACTAGGCATACTAATACGGAGATTGGCAGGAGAGTTGACCAGCAAATAGCTCTGAAAAGGGTGGATTATCGCAGAAGTGTAAATATGGTTGAGCACAAGGTAGTCCCGTAAGAATAAGCTCACAAGCGCTGACAGTGGAGTTGACAAAAAGAAAATCAACTAGTAACGCATATATTACTATCGAAGATATTTGCAGCCAAGTTGAATACAACATGACTCCATAGAAGAGTAGCCGGGTTTGGTGTCCACCGACTGCAATCATTAATACTTCTAAATGTTTTGCTCGTTACCACAGGATAGTTCAGTAGTAATTCCATTTAAACAAAAATGGCATGTGTAAAACGGCACATGTTTTAATTATTAGTTGTACACACTAACAATAGAATTCGTTTCCAGTAGCTAAAATAATCTAAGCTCTCAGGATGAATATATATGTTAAAGAAAGCTCCGTTCTATCACGAAATATATAATTGTAAAGAAATAAATCAACACATTTGGTCGGTACAAACACCGGCCTTGCGGGTCAGGCGGGCCTGCGTGAACTTTGTGTGGGCGTGTTGTAAATTTGCAAACATTAATATTTAAGTTGACACGAAAAGGTGTGCGCAAATCACTACACTTCCTTTGAATGTGACAGGAGTTGAGTGATATTAGACACGTGTATAAAATAAATATAATTATAGAATAACTAGCTTTTACCCATCGCGGCTTCGCCCGCAATAATTGATCAAATCTTTTATTGGTTAACTAGACTTAAAAAAAAATTAATAATGGATAACTTAAATTATATATATTTCTTTTACTACGAATTATATTACATACGCAAAGTTTAAACATTAGTATTGTAAAATTAATGTAAAATCAAAGGTTGGGAATAGTTCTATATGTTATTCCAGGACATACTCTACCAACGTACAAAGTTTCATTCGAATCCGTTCAGCAGTTTTGGCGTGATTGAGCAACAAACAACCAAACACACAAACTTTCACATTTATAATATTAGTAAGAAAAAAAATATTTCCAAAATTTTAAAAGCTATACAAAGTAGGGTCGGGTGGGGTTAATGTGATACAGGTGAAAAAATAGGGCTATTGTGATACACTTGATAAAAAGTACATTAAACTGGTGATGGAATAAAAAAGTAAATATTTTTAGACACAACAATTACTACTCTTTCCTAAAAATCTTGTGATATAGCTGTTACTATTAAGTATTTATGAATAAAAAATACTTTTCATTAAAATAATTTATTTGATCCTCTTGTAACTTTCTTTGTAACTTAGTAACCGTCTATTTATGGTAATTTAAAAAAAATCAAAACATATATTATGGAATAAAATAAATAGAGCCAAAGTTGTGGGGCTTTACTATACATAATTTGAGGCTAATATGATCCAACAAAGGGGCTATTCTGGTACTATATATACTGGTGGAATATCAAATTATACTTTTGCTCATAACAAAATTTACACAACTGTTCAGTTCAACCAGAACCAGAGGACTAGATTAATTTAAATCACCCAAGTGGCTTGAAAGTTGGGAATTTTGTATTATGAACATTTAAAGGTCGTAAAAAAACAGTATTTTTAATGGTATGTTTTTTGTTATTATTAGCACCGCGTCTTACTACCCATTAGGGTTGTTCGCACTTACGCTAATGTGTAATGGTAAGGTGATAGTGAGATGAAATGGAGGACCTACAGTTTAACGTGGAATCCGAACCACGGTGGAGGCCTGGCATTCCACACATTCACAAGATTGTGATTAATACACGACTTGTCAGAGGTGAAGGAAGGGTTTGGTATTCTGATAAATCTGTGCCGGGGCCGAGGATTGAACCCCGGACCTCAGCACAGAAGTCCGACACCTTACCCCTAGACCACCAGGTCACCCTGTTTTTTGTTATCACCTCATCTTACTACCTGTTTGGGCTATACCCTTGTACTAATAACGCTAATGGTTTTAGGGATTAGGGAGGTTATATTCAGAGTAAGTGTATGCTACCCACATTTGCGTGGAGGGAGAGTGAAAAACCACCCTCTATACACTTGACTGAAATTCGAACCTCGATCCCCCCGTCATTGGAAGTTAAGAGTAGCTCGTTAGACCATGTGGCCACCAAAGCGGTTCACTGTTGTCGCTGTAATTAAAGTACTAGACGATGACATTCTAGTGATGGGGTGGAAGAGTTAATCAGACAAGACAACTTTTTTTAAATCAAACCAAATTTTTACGGTTACTTTTTAATGTCTAAAGTAAATTTCAAGAATCTTACAAAATTGTAATACCTTTTCTAAACAAATGAAAGCTTAGGGAAAATAACATGTTGAATTGGAGGTTTCGAGCTGCTTCCACATATTTAGACATATCTCAGGAGCCAAACTTTTATTGATGATACACTGAGGACTGGACCGTATCATATATTATATAGCATGTAAAGAAGGGGTGTATCACCTTAGCCTCAGAAGTGTATCGCATTAACCCCAGAGTATGAGGCTATTGTGATACAGGTTTTTTATATTTACCTAAATAACGTTTTTAAATCATAAAAATAGTTATTTGATTCAATTAAGATAGTAAAGCTGCACATTTTTGTATTTTTACTTTTATTTTATCATAAATATAATAAAAGTTACAGAGAAAGTTTGATGTTTTGTATCATTTTAGCCGCACCTAAAACAGACAACATTGACGATATATAGTTACACAATCTGCCGAGGCTCATAATCTTTGATTTAGGCCTACTTATATATCTTACCATTTTACACCACTGCGTCTAACCCTCCGTTCGAACCATGTGTGTTATTGCACTACTGGGGTAGAAATGATGAATGTAAAATTGTTAAGAAAATGTAACAGCATTCGCGTGGAGGAAAACTGATAAACCATTTAAGAAAATCGATACACTCTGCCGGAATTCTAACCCCGACCTACTCGTCAGCAGCAAGCCATATGTAAGTATATTGATGATTAGACCACGTGCCCACCTACAATTTGTTTTTAGCAACAAGTATTACTACCCATTCGGACTTGTGTAGTAATTACGTTAATGGGTTTGGGATGAGGAAGGTTAAATGAAGAGGATGTGTATACACATTTGGGTGGAGATAGTGGGAAATCATTTAGTAAAAACCACCCTCAGTACACCCGCGTGGGATCAAACCACGATCTTCCCGTCCTCGTATATTGCAAGAGTAGACGCCCTAGACCATGCAACCACCAACGCTGTTCCTTGTACAACCCAAGGTGGCAGAAATAGGATGTTGAATTACTTGTGTTGTCCTTATTTCCCCCTAATCTTCGCAGATTATATTCAATACTTTATGGACAGTAATGTTTTAAAAGGCAGGAGCCGAACACGCCCAGCACTTTGCCACAGGAACTGGAGATTCGAACACCGGTAGAGGGCTAGTAGGTGATTTTCCAAGCCTCTCTTCGCTTCCAGATTAATTTATTAATCCATACCTCTTAGCTTAAGCTGTTAATAGCACGTGTTAAAAATTTCCGTTATTAAAAAATGTAACACACCATAAATATTAATACTTTAATTTGGCTCTGAGTTGTATTTTGTTTATTTATGACATTTAACGTGCACTTTTCTCAACCGACTGATTATATCAGCACACGAGAATTTCTATGAACGAGCGCTAGAGAGCCTTCCAGTTTTGCTGGGTAAGTATTTTCCCAAACACCTTCCAGGGTTATTTGACATACCACGACCGACATGGGACCTACAGCTCTACTTCCCCTCCGAAGCAAGTTGTGCTACGGGGTTTTATCAATCAAGATAACTCCACCCATCTCGGTCGAGTTTGAACCAACGAACCTCGGGTGCTGCAAGACCAGAGAGGTCAACTCCGCGAGTTGTAAACACCCGACGAAAGGCCACGCTATATCGGGAACCCTGCTCTAACGAATCTGTTATCAGCAAACGACAGTTTCCAGCCAGTTAATGAATAATCGATAAGTAATTAATTTTGTATCCTTGCCAGTTCAGCTCTAGATACCCCAGCGTGAACTTTAAATACGTGTATGAGCATGCACCGACCACATCAAAATTAAGTACGAGTTCAATTTGTTTAGTTTTCACGCTAGTGTTTTGAAAGCTGATTAACATAGGATACGAGTCATTAACACTTGGGATAGCACTTTAAGAGTGAACTCCAAAACATTAGTATCGCATCTGCTTTCTAATGAAGACTTTATTTTTCACCCAACTAGGTTTCGAACCAAAGTATTTAAATGAAGGTTGTTCATCGTCTGAAGAACGCTTTAAAGATCTTGATCAAGTAGGGGGGGGGGGCGGACTGGAGTTTAACAACCACCTACTCAGGTCTTATCAAAATATTATCTTCTACTTGATCAACATTTTCTATAACCAACATTTAAAATCATAATGCACAAATTGCATTGCTTGGAAAGACTAAACACGGATGGAAGTGACATTTTAGATTATTGTAATGTAAAAATTTTCCCGAGGGAAGATAATTTCTTGAATTAATTCTTTTTTTTTTTAACTCACAACACTTTGGCTCTGATTTTCATCGACTCCAAAACTCAACACTGAACCATTTATCACTATTCTCACACACACTTTCACTGGACTGCCACCCTGATAAGATGCCACACGTAGAGGGTGAGTTCCACCGTAAGTCGTCCCGTTTATAACATCGGTCCTGGTTGCGCGGCTGGCGACTGTCGGCCACAC
Source organism: Timema shepardi (assembly GCA_902151425.1). Classification (NCBI taxonomy): domain Eukaryota; kingdom Metazoa; phylum Arthropoda; class Insecta; order Phasmatodea; family Timematidae; genus Timema; species Timema shepardi. The sequence continues at coordinate 260,987 of CABFVX010000552.1, forward strand.
ACTCTCCGCTCCACACCTGACAGCTCCAGCGACACTAGCGCTGCTAGGCGGGAGCCGGCGGCACCAACATGGCCATTGATTGGCGCCGCGCACACACACACACACTGATGTACGTGTGTGTGTTTTAACGAGACAACATCCGCGCACTTGTGTCACCCCTATTATAACACACCTAGGCTATTTGAACCTGGGACCTACAGCTAGGATAATATATTTAAGAGAAAATACAACACTTCTTAACGGTGAAATAAAGTTAAATTTGGACTAATGTTAGTTCACCCTAGCTTAGGTTTGTTTATTCCATGTGCCTCGCGTCTTACTACCCGACCGGACTGGTCGAGTATTTACACTGGGCTAGGCAGGAATGTGGCGGCATTAGAAAGAAGAATTTATACGTTCGCCTTGAAACTCCCTCCCAATTCCCGTTTAAATTAAGGCGTTGAGAATATATCTGTCAACCACGGTGGTCTTGGGGTAAAGTGCTGGCCCCAAGACTTGATGTTTGTGGGTTCAAACCCAGCCGAGACCAATGAATTTTTCTTGGACGATAAAAATCAGTGCACAACTTCCTTGGAAGAGGAAGTAGAGCCATCGGTTTCATGTCGAGTGTTGCATGAAAAAGAACCCTCGAAAATTCCTTGTTTAATTAATTTGATTGAATTTAAGATATAATTTCATACCAAATAAAATCCTTGAAATTTTTTTTTGTCAATTTAAAGAACTGCAAAGATGATATTAATTTTTTTTCACAAAAAAAAATGCCTTGTACTTATTTATGGTCTATAGTCAGACACCTTAACTTAGTCGGTAGCGTGTCTGCCTGCTGATCTAAGGGTTCCGGGTTCAATTCCGGGCATGGCCGAAAATTTATCAATGATGAAAATATGGGTTTACTCTCTTACAGTGATAAATTTACGGCCGGGAATTGGATGTTGTGCCTGTAATAGTCTTAAGATAGATTATAAAGCTATGACAGCCCTAGCCAGCCGGTAGTGAAAAATATATGGCTTGACCCAGCTTACAAGCTGGTAACAATCATGGATATAAATTTATTAATTTATGGTCTATACATGGATATATTAAAGAATTTCAACATGAAATATTTATTGTACAAATATTGCTCCATACTACTTGAACCAGGGGGGGGGGAGGGGGGAGAAACTCGTTTTCATAAAGACTCGGCTCCAAGTTAATGCTTATTCGCACACCCCTAATTGAAACAAAGTTCTTCATTTTAATGTCCAAACCAAATTCAAGAGCTATTTATCAAGCACAGAAAGGCAAGCGGTCCTTGTCAACATCCCAGAACGTATGATTGTGTACATTTACACGAGGTGCATTAAAGGGTTAATAAAGCTTCCCCGTGAATTTGTAATTCGCATGGCTTGGTAAAGTCCCAACCTTTTGACCCCTGACCTTTACTAGATGGCTACCAAATGAGGGTGCGATTCAGAAAAGCAGAAATCAGAGTGAATGGGGATGTACGAAAATATGGCGTGGAAGTTTATTCTTTTAAATGTACATCAAACATGTGTTATAAATAACCATTAATCTATAATAATAAAAAAAGCAAGTGTTTGTTTGTGTGAGATGCCCAGCCAAATCAACGACACGCAGAGATTTGAAATTTTTAACATAGGTGGACGGAAGGGGGTCCAAATGCACCTCGAAGCCGGATTTCTAAATTTTTAATTCGGCTATTTTTAACAAATTTTTGAAGGAGTCACGGGCAACGTCGTGCGGGATTGCTAGTATTTCAATCTAATTTATTACATCCCAACACGTTTAATTACTAGTATTGTATCTCACACAAATATTTTGCTAAGAAATTTATGATTCCTCTGTTATACTCAACTTACAAATTAACACGTACCAATGTATGACTTCTGAACGGACAGGTTCCAAAACTCGATAAAAAAACACGATGATGGCATAACAACTTCGTTAAAAGTTTATGCGTCGCTACTTTCATATTTCACTCGTTTCCTGGAAGATTCTACACGATCCAGATCTCTCTTCCGGTCTTTTCGTGCTATTTTTACACAAATATTTCGATAGGATGGCGGGCAAATAACGCCCAGAACATTCCGAGGAAGCAAAACATATTTGATCCATACAAAACGTTTGAAACATTTGACTCTCAAGGAATTCAAATAAACGCAAGCATTTTATATTGAAATCTCGCAATCTTTAGTGTTTAGCTGCCAAATAGCTAAGATAACTGGCTGTATTATACCCGCTTAGGTGGCCGCATGTTCCAAGGCGTCACTCCCGCAACAGACTTGGGACTGCCGATGACGGGGAGATCAAGGTTCGAGTCCCGGTTAGGTGTATTTTCTTTAGCATCAAGTCATACTACCCACTCGGGTCATATACTTATGTACTTAATTACGACAATGATTTAGGGATTTGAAAGGTTTTATTTATATGAAATGTACCCACATTTGCGTGGGGAGAAAGTAGAAAACGATTTTGAAAAACCCATCCTCAGTACACCCAGCCGAGATTCGAACCTTGATCTCCCCATCACCGGGAGTTTAGTCTAATGCGAAAGTAGCGCGTTAAACCACGGAGCCAACGAAGCAGGTCCAGGTCGGTAGTAATGAGGGTGGGTTTCCCTAATCGGGTTTCTATTCTACCTCGCAAATGCGGGTACACTTTCTCTCAATTCAACCTTCCTCATCCCCAACACATTGGTGTAATTAGTACGTGGGAATATTACCCGGACGGGTATTAAGACAAGGTGCTAGAATAAATAACAAATAAACGACAGGCTCAGCTCTAAACTAGAGCAGGCACTAATCAGCCACATCTTGAATGAGTGGCTCGAAGCCCGGTTGGGACGGATTTAACATTCGCGAGATACAAAATACAAACCACGGGGGATTCGGAGTGCATTATTGTGACAATCCCAGGCGCTGATAACTTTGCTTGAATTAAGAACGCTGAGACGCGTTGTAGATACTCAGAAATACCACTTTGTTTAAGAAATGGATTGATATTTAAAAAAAAAGAGGTCAAATGCGGGTTAAAAATTAAAAAATCTAAGTTCACAGTTTTTTAAAGATGTATGTCTACGTCATGATTGAAAATTTGCACTTTGGAAGTTAAAAACTTAGACACACAAAACTAATCTTCCTCGAACAAACAAAGCTGTGTGTTGATAGGGATTGTTTTAGCGGGAAGTATTCACCACGACAGCCCTGCCCCCAAAGCTTTATTTCCTCTATGACAGCCTTAAGGTGGGGTGCTAGTGCGCGTGAGTTTAGGGCAGTATTTTTGAAGTTTTTTTTAATAGAGCACACATTTTTTGGCCAAAATAAATATTTCTTCTATAGAAACATAAGAGTTTAGTTTTCTACACACGCTAATCTCAACAGTTCTTGAATATCTGTCAAGAGTGTCCTTGCATTTAATGATAACTTTTTCTCTTTAGTTAAAAAGTTTGTCGTGACAAATATTCAAGAACTGCTTAGATTAACATGTGCATAAAACTAAACTCTATGTTTCTGTAGAATAAATATTTGGTTATTTTGGCAAAAAAAAATTATGCTATAAAAAGTGCAAAATTAATAGACTAAACTCGCGTTCACTAGCACCCCACCTTAAGAAGGATATCCATTGGTCATCTTCCGCCAGAGACTAGACAGCGGTCGGGTCTCGGTCCCCACCGGGTACTCAGACCCCTTTGCCGGCCTCCGACCTCCACGGCAACGAAACGGCCAGTAGCTACGTCTGTGACCACGAGGGGGTGGAGTTATTTTTCACGTGTGTGTCTTTGTTTATGCAATTATATGAGTCTATTGCCTCAAGGATGGAAAAACTCCCCGGTTCCATCGGCCGGAGTGCAAACAACTATACAAACTCTTTCGACAAGAAACAATATTAATAATACACTGACGTTTACAAGACCCCGTGGTCGAATGGATGAGGACATGTACAAGTAGGCCTATAAGTAGCGGTAGTTCGAACCCTGGCGGTGCCTAAAATAAATGTGTGGCTGAATTAATTCCGTTACAAAATGACCAATCCTTTGATTGTACGTTTGGATATTATTAGTTTAGGTATTAGGTTGATTAGTTTTCAAGTCATGTGGCAATAAAACCATGAATTTTCCCTTTAAATATATTTTTTAATTTAAAAAATATTGAGCTATTGTTCATAACATCTTTAAATTGTTTATATATAAGTGAAAGTGCTATGAAAGGTTGCTAGTAATATATATATATATATCCATATATTAAACTTTTAATTTAGAGAACCAATCGGTACTTAATGCGTACTTTCTAACCCCAACTGGTCCCTTCAGCACAGTATGTATATAGTAACTTAATTCTAGACCAGTACGTCCATTTATCAATGTGAAAGGAAAAATTACAATGTCATCGATAATACATTTTGTGGTTATGCTATGAATCGAACCTAAGACCCTTGTATCAGTATTGGTAGTTGTACGCATTCCATAGGACACTAGCCAGTGATCGGAATCGAACGTTAAAACAAATGGATCAGATATATATTCTAGGTTTACAGTGCCATAAATATATCTATTTACAACTACATCGATCAGAGAAAAGAATTTAAAAAAATTAAAAGATAGCAATAAAATAAATAAACAAACATGAAAGATTAGCACACTTTTATTTATGTGTTTAACTACCCAAAGCATCCAAGTGTGTGTGTAAGTTCCAAACACGCCTTTCTCATGTGGTCTCTTGACTACATAGCCCACATATGTGTTCTAGAAATGAGTGAATACCTTGGGGTGAGAGTCTCCATTCATGCATATGTTTATTTATTTTCTCCAGGGCCGAGCGCAGAGGTTCATCAAATCTGGGCTGAGCATGTTTCATATTAACTGACGGGAGGAGTGAAGACTAATTTTAACCGGAGCTGGTTCCTCTTCATCGTCCATCTTCATGCTGCGAGCCTTTAGAGTAACGGTCGGCCACCTTTTATGGCCCTGATCGACTTACAAACTTATTCAACGTCCCGCGATCGTCCATTATTTTTCCACTATTTTTTTTAACATCTTAAATTTATTCTTTAAAATCAAAATGAACCTTTAGTGAATACTTATGTCCCAAACGTTCTAAGAAAAATTATATGTATATATACACTCTCTCTAAATAAAATGTACATTTAGACCTTGAATTATTTAAATGTCTTTTTGCATTAGAGATTATAAACGATCAAATTTATTTTGGTCACTAAAACATTATTTGAAAGTACTTAATATATTTGCGAGTTTAAAACACTTAGATAGATTTTTGACGGCGATGTTCTTTCCTAATGCGATCGACAGGTTACCCATCCCTACTTTATAACAGCCATTACAAGACAGCACCGCTTTCAAAAACCGGTTCATTTTTATAGTATTCGCTACAAGACAGCACCGCTTTCAAAAACAGGTTCATTGAAAAGGACACTAAACCCATCAGGGCTATAAGCTTCTGACACTAATGTACGTACAATAGTGGGCTGATTAGCGCGGGCCAAGAGCGCATAACTGTAAAAATGAGATAAATTAAGAATTAGTAATCAGGCGCACGTTTGTTTTGTTAGAGTAAGCTGCTGGCAGGTAGGCCGAGTTTAAAAATGCTCAGAATGTTTCAAACGTCAGCAGTTATATTTTAGTTCATACGTTCAACACAGTGGCTACTACAGAGCGTAGCTGTGAGGAAATGAATCAACATTAATGTGTCTAGGATGGGAGAATCACACGTGTCAATCAAAAGTGTAATGGAGTCTTATTCTGCTCTTTCCAGCGACATTAAGTGCAATGCTCATGTAACTTATTAACTTGCCCAGCTACTGGACACTTATTAAATCCTGATACGATCCGATTATAGTGTTGTGTCGAGCCTCAATTGGCGATACCAGATGGGTTGCGAACACAAGACCCTCAAAGGTAAATGTAGGTGACTTTTATATTACTATTTTGTTAAATAAAATTAATACGTGCTAAAGAAAATAAAGGAAATATATTTCTAGTTAATATCTTTTAACTTGCTGGGTTTTAATCTACTAGTATTTCAATTAGTGTTTGAGAACAGATCTTTGCAACTAGTTTCAAAAATGATAAACGTAATTTGTTTTAGTCTTATTTATGGGTAAGAAAGAGTGGAAGGAAACTAAGTCTTGAAAATTAATGACAAGAAAAAAATATATGCATAAACTTGAAGAACAATGTGCAAACAATACTCCTAAAAAGTTAATGTCACGAAAGTAGAAAGAGAGAGAAAGATAAGGGAAAAAAATGAAAGTTTGAAACAAACTAAAAAAAATAATGAAAGAAAACAAAGAAGCGCGCATTGTAATCTCGAGAGTCTATGAACAAAAATTCTGCGACAGGAGGAGAGAAAAAAGGAGGTGTGGGTAAAGAAGAAGCAGTAAAAGTGGAACATAAATTCCGAAAAGAGACGACAAGGCCACTGAAGGAAGGACACACAAAAAACCCGCAGAGTTGAAGAGTAGCGGGGGACGTCTTGTAAGTATGTTGGGGCAAGAGGAAAAAAACGAGGTAAACTTTACAGGAGATTTTCCACAACGTGTTACCACCTACAGAGGAAGCTTGAAGGGGGAGGAGAAATTGTGCGTTCACTCGTGTGTTGACCGTAAATATAGTCCGTTTGGCGATCTAATTGTTTATGAAAATATATAACGTGCGTTTTATGAACACGCTATATTATACTAGTGAACCAATTACAAACGAATTTAACTAAAAACACCAGTGGTCTACTCAGTTAGAGGAAAAAAATTCGTGACTTTTTGGTGACCTTTTTTTTACCACAAAATACCTTAGCCTTAGCCTTAGCCTTAGCCTATAGCCCAAACGGTCAGTAAGACGCGGTGCAAAAAAAATTCCTTCGGTAAACGGTCGAACATTATATTGTACATCGGGCCTAGATATAATAAAAAACACCTTGGAGTAGGGTAGAGACTAGTTCCAAATGCTTCTTATCTTTTCCATGACTTTTCACTCCATTCAACCCCAGGGTGGATACAAAACATATTTTACAAAATTCCCTGACTTTTCCAGGTTTTCCAGGCAACATTTTTCAATTTTCCCCGACTACTTTTTTCTAGTTTAAAAGGTGGATAATAACGTGTTTTATTTATTATTGATCACATATTTTAAAAAAAAGTTTGTATCTACTAAAAATAGGTGACCTGGTGGTCTAGGGGTAAGGTGTCAGACTTCTGCGCTGGCGGCCGGGGTTCGATCCCCGGTCCCGGCAAAGATTTATCTGATTACCAAACCCTTCCTTCACCTCTGACAAGACATCTTG
>CABFVX010000553.1:0-10120 GCA_902151425.1 Timema shepardi
ACTGCTCGCACTTTGCGCGAGACAATGCCGATCCTGACATTCCTACAGTCAAATACTTAATACCATAAATGGACTGGTGTTTTCAAATGTTGTCCCTTATTTAGAGATTATTATGAATAAATATGCGTCTGTAGAGTGTCAGTCAGTGAGAGAAAGTCCGTTAATGGGAGGTTGTTTCACCGTAAAAGCCTGTGTAAACTGTCCGTTACGAAGAAGAATCCGTTATCCGTAGGTGTCCGCTAAGGATGATTTCACTGTATAGTAAAATGTTATCAACGTTGGTCACACTAGCTTCGGTGGCCTTAAAGGTCTAACGCGCTACTCTCGCAGTAGACTAGGCTTCCGATGACGGGGAGATCGAGGTTTGTATCTAGATCGGGTGTCCTGGGCGGGGTTTTTCCCCCCCAAAGGGGTTTCCACTCTCCCCCCACGCAAATGCGGGTACACTTTATCTAAACATAACCTCCCAATCTCTAAAATCATTAGTGTAATTAGTATGTATGCTTATAACCCGAACGGGTAGTAAGATGGGGTGCTAAAAACGAATTGTATTTTCTAAAATTATCTCTCTATGAAAACTGGATTGTGCACTAAATTTTGCACATCAATTAACTAGCTCATTAATTTTATACATTTTAAAAAGTGTGTGAGCACATTATGTGTACAGAGCGTGTAAATACATTAAATCAGTTACAGGCTGTTTATTTTGGTTGTTGCATGGAATTCTGCCTGTTTATGTAATGTGGACTCTACCCCATCCTGCTGCGACGTTTACAAAGAGAAAATATTGCTACGTCATCTTGGTGGCGCCTTCTACAGACAAGGTTATTATTTACTCAGCTTCACCAGGTGCACAGCGGGAGCGTTTGGGCGGAGAACATCGAATGCGCACGAAGCTATGGAGCAAAAGCTCACCCAAACCTTGTATCAAAAGCGCACGGACGGAGTAACAACTGAATAACGTGGCAATATCGCAAACACAAGATAGTAAACAACTCCCTTACTCTTTAAAATAGTGGTAGGTTAGATTAGATTTATAACCGGTTAATTTTACGAAACTCAACGATAAAAACAACAACTGTGGATCCTTGTTCATCCGGCTTGACTGGGACCTGGTGTTATACATATTCACATGAAATCCTGATATTCCAGAAATTAAAGAAAAAAATGCATTAAAACCATATATTTATAACACTATAACTCACCAATAATTTCGCAATAACAAATTATAAAACACTTGAAACATATTATAACCACTTCGCTTATAAAATAATGAATAAGTTTTGTTGTTCCAATTTCGAATGACGTTTACGAGCTGCAAGGTCACGTAGACGTTTAATCACCGTAACTAATGTGAAATTTCAATCCGTATAAACCGGAAATCCGGTTCAATGAGGTCATGATGAACGAGGTTTCTTTGTAATTTCTGAAAATGATACATTTCACGTGGTCTTGACACGTTACTTGGAGACTACAACCAATGGCGCTCTTTTGATGCATATACCTCGTGCGTTTCTGATATACTCCAAACCAGAGACCCAAACTCGGCCTGTGTGCTTTCAGTACGTAGCTGCGCTTGGGAAGCACTGAAGAGCGTTGGAGAAGTACAGAAATCTCGCGTCATTTAACGACGTTGCTTACAAGAAGATTTAGAAGCTATTTTGCAAAGCGGGTCGCATCTTACCTTGACGCACCTAAGTAGTCTTATCACTACAGTGGAAACTGGATAATTCAAAATTGAAGGGAGCAGGAAGAAATTCGAATTAAACAAGTTTCATAAAAGGAATCCTCTTTTCCACTTCCTTTATCACCGCTACTTTTTCGGCCAAAGTTAATGATTTATAAGACTGTGGTTTGGACAGTGACATCACGATACACACAAACACTAATGTGCAGTATGCACTAAACAAAATCAAACTAGACAAAATAAACTCGCACGTCACAAGAATATCGCTACGACCGAATCACTAAGAACAGCGTACGTAACCGAACTTGATTAACTGAATACAGAACTGTAGGTGTAAACAAAGACGTATGTGAACGAGGGAGGGGCGTGAAGAAGTGTACTGACCGCATTGCAACGTAACGTGTCGCCTCCCCTGTTTCCAAAACTAGAACATGGCACTGCATCTTGAAGTAGGAAAACAATATATATAGCACAATACATTACAACTTAGGAAAAGTTCGAACTAACCAAAACAAAATTCGAATTATCCACGATTTTTTAACATTGCTTTAATACAAAATTCACGAGACCGGGCGAAAAATATGAATTAAAGACGATTTCGATTTATGGAAGTTCAAATTAGTCAGGCTACACTGTATCACACTTAGACACCAATGTACAAAATAGAAAGAGAAGGAAGAAAATTAGAAGTTCACTCTGAGGGGGCTCTTGTATATGTGTTGATAACCCGTTCCCTCTTCCTCTGACAAGTTTACACTGTCACTATACTGTTTGCGCCTTGAAAACATTGACTTTCTTTTTAATTTAACCTTTTTCTTGTTTCCTATTCTAAATAGACATAATGTTACCACGAACTTTTTTTTAATCTCCATCCTGGCAAGAAGACTCCTACAGGCCATTTTCGTGACAAAGACGAATATCCTAAGTTGAATATGATTTATAAAATAATACATTTACTAAAAAAAAATCACTTCAAGATAAAAACAATAAAGTGAGTTTATATGCAAGAAAATGTTCTACATCTGTCACTATTATTAGATAGTGTCAGTTTAGACACCACATCATTTGACTAGGAACAATTTTAACTGTCAATAACGATACTAGATTAGAAATTACGGTTGGGAAATGCATGCTATTTATTACTCGGTCAGTATGTGTTTATCTCGCAGACTCTTAAGGAATGTCAAACTCAGAATAAACGAAACAATAATTTTATATGTTGTTCTCTATGGGTGGGAAACGTGGTCTCTTACCTTGCATGGCGTGAAAAAATGCAGGGTGTTCGAAAACAAGGTGCCTAGGAAGATATTTAGTCCAAAGAGGGATGAGGTTACCGGGGAGTGAAGGAGTTTACACGATGACGAGTAACATACCCTGGTACACAACTACAAGACGTTGTTAGGATAGTCAAGTCCCGTAGATAAGGGTGAGTAGGACATTCAGCGCTAATGGGAGAATCTAGAACAGTGTTTAGGGTAGTGCCTGCCTGGCAAACCTAATGGAAAGTGACCATTGGGTAGGCCTAAACGCAGATGAGAGGATAACAATAGAATGGACCTGAAAGAATAGGGTATAATGAGGTGGATTGGATAGAACTAGTTCAAGATAGGGATAAGTATTAGGCCTTTGCGGGTGTGATAATGAATTTCCGAGTTCCTAATATCATAGGCACGTGTTTCCCAAATGGCATGGCGGCGACCCAAAGGATCTTTACATGTAGTTTATAATTATTATTTTTGTATTAGTGTTTATTAAATGAATTTAATTAATTAAAATAACAAAAACAGTATTGTTTCAATAACTTTATAATCAAACAAAATATAAAGAACGATTTTTAATGATCATGTGACTTTGTTAAAATGTTTGGTAAGCGACCAAAAAATATTATTTCAGTGGCTACTAAAATGCTTGTTTCGTTGTTGAGGAGAGTTCGTTTGAGTTTTTTTTATATTTTTTTTATCGATAGATGTTATCAACTAAATTGAATCAATTTCACTACAGTAACTTTTTAATCTTACAAATAGAAATGTACACAGTGTGTTCCCACCAAAAATATCGGTGACAAGAACAGAGTTCTTCAGTGACAACCATGATGCTGCTTCATTTTGTAGGTGAACTCTTCAAGTGTGAGTCCTATGTTGTTGAGCAAAGTACAACGCATATCATTCTGAACTTTTCAAGACCTGAAAATACTTGTTCGCGAAGATAGGCTATATTGTAAGAGGAGGGGAATAGATCCTCTTTAAGCTTTCCAAGTCAGAATAGGCATGTCCTTGAGTTGGATCCAAAATTCTGAACACAGAAGGGTTTCAAAACTTTGTTTTGACATTGTCGCTATTGTCATCAGCGCAGTCATTCTTCACAATGTCCCAGTTTGATTAAGTGTTTGGAAATGTGGTATTTCATAAGGTTTTAAAAGAAAGAAAAAAGGCTGGAACCTTCCTTCCCGCAACCCTCGGCTACATATGGGTCACGACCCAGGGTTTAGGAACCACTGCCATAAAGTAAGATTATTATTTTTATTATTATTATTAGCACCGCGTCTTACTACACGTTCGGGTTATACGCACTTACGCCAATGTGTAATGGTAGGGTGATTGTGAGATGAAAGGGAGGACCTACAGTTTAACGTGGGATCCGAACCACGGTGGAGGCCTGGCATTCCCCACATTCACAAGTTGTCTTGTCAGAGGTGAAGGAAGGGTTTGGTAATCAGATAAATCTGTGCCGGGACCGAGGATTGAACCCCGGCCGCTAGCACAGAAGTCTGACACCTTACCCCTAGACCGCCAGGTCACCCATAAAGTAAGAGTCATGTTAGTCAGCCATCAGCTAAATATAGTGATCATTTATCGTGGCTGACTAGTCTGCGATTTTTATGGGTCAAACACCCTAGCTCTGTCAATAGCGTGTCTCTCCCGGGTTCGATTCCCGAGATGGCTGAAAAAATTGTCATTGGTGAAATATGGGGTTTCCCCTTTCACAGTGATAAATTAACGGCCGGTGGGGCTGGGTGTTGTGTATTTTATAGATTTAAGTTCATTTTTAAGTCGTGCGCTGATAATATAATCAGTCGCTTCATAAAGTGCACGTTAAACACGATAAATACATATTTTTGATGTCTTCTTTAAGTGTCATTATAACACTATTTTGGTATAGTCTTTTTTTTTGGGTCAAACCACCATTTATTTCTCATTAGTGTTCTTTAGTGCCAGCAGACTGCCTATTAGCTGCTTATCCTTGATCAAGTTTTGTTCAAACGCAACGACCATATCCCAGACCATTAACTTATCGCTTCAAGAAATGGAACAAACACACATACTCGATAGATCGAGGTTTTGTGTAATTCGAGGTATTGATGCGATTCTTTAACGTAGCGTGGACCTGAGTACGCCTATTATAGGCCCACTAGGATTATGATGGTAAAAAAATAATATTTTATAAAATACAAACATGATGTTTTTTTCGTTCAACATTGATAGCATTTTACTGTTATATTTATAATTGTTATTTTATAGGTATTGATAATATATCTCAAAAGCGACAGCTACAGATCACGTGACTTGACGGATAGATCCGTTAAATTTGATCTAGTAACTCTTTCCTAGAAGTCAAGATGAGGTTCTTCTGATGAAAGTGGAATTTATTTATGATGACTCAGAATGAAAGGACGTGGAAAACTTTGACATACCTTGTCAGACAACTTCCTCGACGGAAGTTAAAGAAAGAATTCCATTAAAACGCCTTTAAAAAAAACACATTTTATTCCCTGTAGTTCGAAGTGAGTCTGATCCCTTTCTACTCTTGAGTCATCGAGACTTTTACTGTTTAGGGTAATAAAAGCCTGTCTGGAATCGAACCAAATTGCCTAAGGCTGAACAGTCAGATAAATTATCACACTTGTTTTTTTCCCCTCCCGCTGCGATTTCCTAGGGTTTTTAAAAAAAATCACCGCGTCTTATTAACTGTTCAGGTCATACGTGCATATCATGATAATTACTCTAATTGAGGAAGGAAGCATTGTAGATGTAATGTACCCGCACTTGAGTGGAAGGAGAGGGGGGAAACCCTTTAAGGAAAAACCGCCCTCAATAGAACCTGACCTGGATTCGAACTCTGATATCCCCATATTCAACAGGACATTCTAACACACGTTTTAATCACGATAATGGGGAAGGGATAAGGTGGGTGCAATTTATTTTTTATAAAATATTCCCGTTAATTCGTGGAGAGAGAGCGAGAAATCATTTTTGAAAAGCCTTAGTACACCCGTTTTGGGATTCAAATCCCCCAACCTCTTTTAAATCATTGTCAGTCTAGGCTAGATGAGTCTGGCGTTTGGTCTGCGTGTCCACCGATTCTGGCGAGACCTCAAGGCTAAACGCGACGAAGAGTATGTGACGCGACCGATTTCATATATAAATATGTCAATTCATGTGATCTGCTGCTGTCAATTTAGATAGATATTATCAATACTGGGTGTCTTAACATCCGGGGGGAAACGGGAATTAGCCGGGGATTTGAAGTGGTCGTGAAAAAAACGGGAATTTTATAGATAAAACAAACGGGAAAATGTTGTTTTACCTTAAAATGAAATATAAATAATTTAATCAATAAATTACAATGCAATCAAAACATTTTTTGTAGCTGTGTATTGTATGCTATAATTCCTAGTAGACTATTTAAAACAAATTAATAAAAACCATGTTTATTTACATTTTAAAACTTATTATTATTCATAAAAAAAACTTACAAAAATCGTATGGAGGAGGGAGGGAGGGGGGTGTTAAGGCTGGGACATACTTTTGAGTCAGGAATTTTAGGAAATGATCCAAAGGAAATTAGGGAAGAAGTCGGGAATTTCATTGGTCAAATTGAGTAGACACCATGTCAATACCTATAAAATAACACTAAATAATAGGGTAAAATGTTATCAGTGTTGGTTACAAAAAAAATTCCTTGTATTTATGTAAACAGCCCTTCTTTTGATAAATTGATTATACCAATATTATCAAAATTGACAATCATTTATTTTGTTGGCGAGTACAAACGTTTTGTTTTAAGTAATATTTTGTGTCGAACTAAGGTCTGGTATAGGAGGGGCATTGTTTTTTTTCTCTCTCTCTCTCTTGATGAACGACTGTTAGAAATAAAATAATAATAAAAAAAGAGTGAGTAATTTCCTGTGGGGTGACCTTTTTCGGCCCCTGTCTGCCAAGAAGACGAGGTAGTTTAGTTGGCAGATGAGCATGTCGGGGAATGCGGTCTAGTGGGATCACAACATTCCCTCCCACTCTTCTTACTACTGGTCTGTGTCACTTTGTCAACAGAATCCACTTTCAATTCGGTCAGAAGTCTTCATGTTTTAGGGACAAGTATTTCGTCAAAACTTGTCGGTCGGTCGGTGAGACCTACTGACGCGCCGATACACAATGTGGTCCGAACGCTCTTTTTTTATAAAGAAATAATACAGGTCTTAGAAAAAATGCTATTCCTTCTCACATTAGAATTAATCAAATCCGTAACATTTTACAGATGTTCAATTTACTAAAGACCGTAACATTTTACAGATGTTCAATTTACTAAAGACCGTAACATTTTACAGAAACATTTTACAGATGTTCAATTCACTAAAGACCGTAACATTTTACAGATGTTCAATTCACTAAAGACCTGAACATTTTACAGATGTAATTTTACTAAAGACCGTAACATTTTACAGATGTTCAATTTACTAAAGACCGTAACATTTTACAGATGTACAATTTACTAAAGACCGTAACATTTTACAGATGTTCAATTTACTAAAGATCGTAACATTTTACAGATGTTCAATTCACTAAAGACCGTAACATTTTACAGATGTTCAATTCACTAAAGACCTGAACATTTTACAGAATGTTCAATTCACTAAAGACCGTAACATTTTACAGATGTTCAATTTACTAAAGATTGCCTTAAAAAAACTAGGCTTGAAATACTTTTGGGTAAAAATATAAAGGTTAAGCCTTAATATTTTATTTAATCAAAATTTTCTTTTTGTAATAAAAATATACTTTTTTTTTAAAAGAAATCTACTCAGAATGTCGTGGCCTCCCCAATATTATCATATTATTATTTTAGTACCGCGTCTTACTACTCGTTCGGGTTATATACGCTTATGTGCTAATTACGACCCTCAGTACATCCGACCGAGATTTGAACCCCGATCTCACCATCATCGGCAGTCTATTTCTAACACGAGAGTGACGCGTTAGACCATGCGATCACCGAAGTGGGTATTTTCAATTTTTCTAATGTGGCCCTTATGATCAAACGAGTTTTTTTTGACACCCTTATATAGGGCAAGGAGATATAGTATGCCCAACAACCCTCTTCTTTTTGTGCGGACGGTTTCGGAAAAGTTTTTGGTTTGTATGCGGGCGACATCGTTTCATTGGATGAAATGTGAGTTGCAGACGTATACAAACCGTACCTAACAGTCACGTAAGATACTAACACTTATTTAATATATTCATACTTCAAGACCCGTGGTCTAAAACTTTCACTTTTGATTTATTGTATCAATAGTTTTACAAACATCGTCCGACACTATAGCTCAGTCGATAACGTGGCTATCTACTGAGCTAGGAGTACCGGGTTCTATTTCCGTCATGGCCGAAAAATTTATCATTGGCGAAATGTGGGTTTCCCCTTTTACAGTGATTAATTAACGGCCTGGGTGCTGGATGTTGTGTCTATTCTACATTTAAGTTAGTTTTAATACGTGTGCTGATATAATCAGTCGGTTCAGAAAGGACACGTTAAATTCCTGAAATAAATACAATAACACTAATAAAATAACCCGCTTCAGTGGCCGAATGGTCTACGTTATCACGCTCGTATTACCTTGGCCTGCTAATTACAAGACGACAAGGGTTCGAATCCTGGTCGGCTCTAATCAAGGTGATTTTTTCCTAAATGATTTCCCCTCTTCTTCCAGGGAAATGCGGGTAGATTGCCTCTAAAATGCTTCCTTCCTCGTTCCTAGCCCATTAGATTAATTTATAATTTATACGTATAACATAAACAGGCAGTAAGTAGGACGAGGTGATAAAAAAAACCAAATAATATAGTGAAATGTTATCAATGTTAAATGCAAAAAAAAAAAAGTGTTTGTATTTGCTAAAAAAAAATTTTTTTTTTTTACAGAATGTCATAAAGACGTAAATCCAAACTAATCTACAGTAGCCCCATGGCTTCTTTGGTGCTGACTGACGGCTTTGAAAAGCTACCAGACCAAATTACGTATCCCTTCGCCGAATCAGATGATCTTCTAAAACATGTGTTTAGCAGCTCTCACATTTGACAGTCAAAATTTAGGTACATACCTAAATTTTGACTGTCATAAGTCAGCTATGAGCTGTCAGTCAGCACCAAAGAAGCCATGGGGCCACTGTACCTGCAAAATTTTATTTGCCTCCAGAATTTATGTATACCTTTATTTTGATAGGGAGCCCGCTATAGAAGAAACCAGAAACCTACTATATATATTAGTATTTTGATGAGCCCGCTATAGAAGGCCTTATTTCGTACCAGAAACCTACTGTATATTTGTATTTTGATAGAATAATAAGTAAGGATGGCCGAAGTCAACTTTCTCGTTTCGAAGCGAACTCGAGTTGAACATTAACTTATATGCAATATTCTCGAAACCGAATCAAAGTTCAATTTCTTTTTTTTACAATAGAAAAATAGATTATATTGCTATTTATTAAACTTTATGCATTGAAATTACTTATAAAATGTTTCATTGTACTTATTGTTACTAATATTTCATTTTAATCTAATAAATCAAGTTATATTACAACCTACAATTCAATTACTTAGGAGATTCTCAAATAAATATTGTTTTATATTATATAAATGGCAATAATTAACCATAAATCGAGTATTTTAGCTGTCAATGTTTTATTGACGAAGCTGAGTCAAAGCTTCTTACACCCCTAATAATAATAAACCTTCCATAACGGTAGTATGAAATCTGATTTTTAAGGCCCTTTACGTTACCAAAATATTACTTTATATTATGATTCTGGTACGAAATAAGGTCTTACAGAACGGGCTTCTCACCAAAATCCCGGGGTGGTACAACTCCTGTGCACGGTCTTTATAGTCGGTGTGTACATAGGTTTATAGGTACCGACTTATTAGCAAATAGGCCCGCTAATGGCAACAAACATCAACCAACAGACTTGGGTAGTAGGATTCTTTCTTTGTACAGGCCAGGGCCGACGATCCATTTAGTCAACGCATCGATAAATTGTGGAAAATTATTTCGCGTGCCCGTAAGAATTTTTTAGTAACAAAATGGTAAATCGGACTAGTTTACATCGTCATTAATATAACTCGATTTTCTTACGAATGTATATATCTAACAGCGATTAAAATACC
>CABFVX010000553.1:28075-39667 GCA_902151425.1 Timema shepardi
CGTGACCGCCGATGTTGCTGGTGAAGCGGGTGGGGGGCGGGGCGGGGGGGTCTCTTGATATCGATCGAGTTTAACAAGCCGGCTGTATACAAAATGTTGGGTGAACGTGGATGTCAGTCATGTCACGATTGAAAGGCCGCGAGGTATGTGCCTCCCCCCCCCCTTCTGACCCATAGGGCCTATTGTACCTCCTGGCCGCGATGTCATGGAGTGCTAGTGTAGTATGAGGTCATCCAACTGCAACGAGGCATGCGTGTGCCCTACTCCAGGGGAGGGCGAGAGCCTCTTCTGAATAGTACAGTCTCATTTTCAAATTGAAGCACATTCCTTAAATTACGTACGTGTTTTTAGGGGGAGTTGGGAGGGAGGAGACAGACTCCCATATTACGTAAGGATGTTTTTATCAATGTTTATAGTAAAACAAAATCTAAAAAATTACAGAAAATAAATATAGAAATTATAAAATTTAACTCATATTTAAGTTACTTATGATGTGTTAGGGTTCGGCCAGACCGACGAGCAAGCGCGTGATTAGCAGGTAGATAGATCTCTCTAAAGTCTGTTCACGGTAGGAATTGTTTTCTGAAAGGCCTTTGTTCCTACCAGAAATCTATTATATAGTAGGATATTGGTAGGAACAAAGACCTTTCAGAGAGTAATTCCTACCGTGAATGGAGTATAGTTGTTGACGAGGAGGCAAAAGGTTTGAATCTTGGCTCAGTGAACTGAGGGTGCTTTTTGGCAAGTGATTTATTGTTGTTGTTATCTCATCCTCTCTCCACGCTAATGGTGATTCTTATTTGTAAAGGCCTACTTTGATAATATTGAAGTGTTTTAACATATCAGTTTTACACACACACACCCATATATCTTACTAATTAAATTAGGCCGTTAGTAGCAATTGTGCTAAACCTATCGATGATGATGATGATAATGATAATGTGAAAATGAGAATTTTTCCTAGCACTTAATGAACCAACATACAATAAATAATATTGCCTAGCGCCTGTAAACTAGACTGTACCGGCTCGAGCTCGCGCGCGGTTTGACGCACTGACCACCTCTCACTACAACCAATGTGTTCTATTTTATATTCTAGTCGCTCGCTCCAGTCTGGCCACCTCTCATTACAACCAATGTGTTCTATTTTATATTTTAGTCGCTCGCCCAGTCTGGCCGGGCCAACTAAAGTATTCTAAAATTTCATATAAAAATAACTTTTAATTCAAGAGGTAAGCTACCAGAAATCATTGCTAACNGTGTTCTATTTTATATTCTAGTCGCTCGCTCCAGTCTGGCCACCTCTCATTACAACCAATGTGTTCTATTTTATATTTTAGTCGCTCGCCCAGTCTGGCCGGGCCAACTAAAGTATTCTAAAATTTCATATAAAAATAACTTTTAATTCAAGAGGTAAGCTACCAGAAATCATTGCTAACATTTTTTTTCTCATAAAATGAGGGTTATCGTGTTTTTACCCCGACCCCCTCAAATAAAGTGCGAATGCGAATAGCCCGGATGGGTAATAAGACACTTTTAATGGGTGGGGAGAATGGGAATTAGTGGGGGAGGGAGCGGGGAATAAGTGAGTGCATTTCAAGGAAACGAACCAGTATTCGCCTGTATAGAAGGCAGTAAGGATTTATAGCGTTTTACTTTTTTTTTTATTAATTTATTGGCATTGGTTCTAGCTATAAAAGTGACAGTTTCAGACAGGACCGTGGAGTCGGTAAATCAAGCCTTCGACTCGAACTAAGACTCCTTCATAAATAGCTAGCTAATGTATATTAATTAGTGATAACAAATTGACTGCAGTAAAAAATGCTTCAATACATATTACTTCATGTAGAGCTTCTTTGACATTGTGAATTTATATTTGAATGTATTTGTCAATCTAAATTACAAATATTGATTCTGAAGAATAAAAGAAGTATAACATAAAAATTATATAGTTACCATATATTATTATAATTTTGTAAGTTTTTTATTTTGAAGTCGGGGTCGGTACATTTTTACCAACTCCACAGACATGGTTTCAGATCACACGACTTGTATACATTTGTGAAAAATTGTTTTAATAACGTTTTAAAGCTGTCGAAAAAAATCCTTCTTAAATCAGACTCTAGAAAGCCCTCTAGGGACATTTTAAACATCGCCAAAACTAAAAAAAAAACTACACTTTTAACTTTAGGGCTAAAACTAACTTATTCTAAGGGTAAGGAATTGAAAGGGTGACTTGAAGTGGAATGTACCCCCGCAATACCAAGGTGGAAGGGGGCGGGAATGAGAAAACCACCCCACACACCATGTCCAGGATGAGATTCGAATCTGCCAGACCGGTAATCTAGTCGACTGCAAGTATGATGCCATAAACCATGTGCCTGGGTTTAGAAAGAAAAAAAATGTAAAATTACGGATAGGCTTACGTAAAGAAAACTGGTCAGTTAATCGAACAACTCGACTATCAAGCAAGGTCTCTCTCTGGAACCAAATAAAAATAACCACACGAAGATTGCGTTATTGGCCTCTCTCTCCTTCCTTCGTTGTAAATTTAAAGATTATGCAAATGGCTGAGATTAGCATGCAGCTGCAATTTTTATCAATGAACCGTGCTGTGTTAGAGAAAGCGAACAACAAAATGAGTGCGGTGTTGATATCAAGTCAACCAAGGTGATGAAGAATGTACACGCTTGCAATGAAGGCAATCTGAAATGATATAATGTTGGCCTTGAGGGTTGGGTTTTTATCGAGGTGGCTTTGTTGGTCCGAAAATGAGGTGTTGCGAAGCTTTTTATCGAAGGGATTTCTTAATATAGTCTATTATAATTTATTTAATTTATCTGTGGATGGGACGTCAGTTGAATCAAAATACTTATTTCTAGTTTTTTTTTTACCTCGATAACAGTTCAAAAATCATGTGTTTAGGTTTTGCGTTGTCAACATTTGTAAAAATTACCGTTTTGTCATAAATATTAAGTTTTTTTAGTTACATGTTATATTTTACATTTAAAATAATTTAAACTTAAGTTTTCTTACATTGTTTCATAACTTTTAATTATTTATTTTTACCCAATCCGAAACAATATTTTAAACATAATTAAAAGTACTTATTCTCCGTTTTGGAATGTTATCTATAATATGTAATATAGTGCATACATAAATACCTTTTAATACAGGCATCGTATTTACTTGGAAAAGAGAAAATACTTGTCATTATATATACATATACATATAATAAATTATTTTATTATTATTTTATCGTATTTTGAAATATTTAACTGAATAAAATATTTGTGTTCACTGCGTGGGCGTATCATTGTAAATAACTTGTTTCCGTCACGTTCAATCACATGGTTTAAATTTGTCGGTCGCCATTTTGAAACTTTGTTTGTTATACCTTTTGTCAAAGTGATGTTAATAATAATTTGTTTTAAGTGGAATAAAGCGATAAGTAAGCTTTGCGTACGACCTCAAATAAATATATAAATAATATTGGCCTAAATTACTGTGGTAAACTATCAAAATCATACATTACCAAACGTTTTCAACAGTTATCGAAAGTGACAGATGTTAGCTGTTGGCGTAGGGTTATATTAGGGATTATTTCTAGTAGCTTTTTGAGCTGTCATCAAAGTAAACTTAGGTCGTGAATGTACCATAGTTTATTTGTTGACGATACGATATCTAGCCATCGTCCCTATAGCTAAGATGATCATAAATTATTATGTGGGCATGTAATCATTTGAATCATAATACTCTATTATTCTTAGACCATGCATACTCTTATTACTCCTAGACTACTCGTGCTGTGACGTCAGGCTGGCTAACCAATATACAGTACTTATTACTCCTAGACCGCTTATACCTAGTGAACGCGACCAACATTTTTTCTGTGGTTCTTGACTTCAGTTTCAGCGATATATTTATTACTTTTAGACCATTCAGACATAATCATCCTTTAGCGGAGGAGACCGACATTATTATAGTCCATCTGTGACGTCAGACGAACCAATCAATATACTTATTACTCCTAGATCGCTCATGCCTGTACCGGACGTGTTCGACAATGGCCGATATGCCATTTTGACCCACTACGCGTGAGAGCAAACTTTTCTTTTTTATACTTAACAGACTCGACGAATATATTTCCGTAGCCTTCGCGTCATTAAAGGCAGAGGTGTAGTGGGTTGGTATAATTTGCTGCGGATCTAGCCGCCTCCGTTGGACGAGCACTGAATACTTCTCACAGTGTTGCAAACCGTACTTTTTTTTTGTGGGCACGGGCTCGAGGTGTCGACTTGGGAGTCATTCAAGGTTTCAACTCCCGTCTTTCTCTAGAGAAGTACTCGTCGGGCCCAAAAAAGGAAGGCGCGTGAAGATATTTACATTGCAAAATAAAATTAAGCGCCAAACTGGGAAGCGTTGTGGCAACCCGCCAGCAGCACACTTAGCACACTTGTGCTTTATACATAATGTGTGTTCCTCTCTCTCGCGCGTGGACGTGTTCACACGTGTGTGAGTAACTTGGAACAACCCCTCCACCCCCTCACCCCCCTCTCCTTATTTTTTGCGTTGGATTTTTCGCTTTCAGGGTTGTCCGGAATGCTGCCAATTATTAATCGAGTAGAAAACGTGTATCTTTTTTTTCACCTGAAAAAGCGCTTTTCATTATTATTTTTTCGCGTCGCGTCTTACTACCCATTCGGGCTACACACATATATGTTGTTATACTGATTACGCTAATCTGTTGGGGATGAGTAAGGTTGGGTTCGGAAGAAGTGTTACCCATATTTTCGCGGAGGGAGACTGTAAAAACTATTTGGGAAAGGGGAAGTACTCTCAATAAACCCGACCGGGATTTGAACCCCGATTTCTCCGTCAAAGGCAGTCAAATCTATTGTGAGTGTGACGCCTCGGACAGATGAGCTTCCGGAACTCAAAAAAAGCTGCTCTTTGAATATTTATCTGTCTGCATCTGAGGCTAAAACTGAAAAAATTTGACAAATTTTTCTCAAACTTGAAATTTAGGATGTATTATGGTTATATCTTGAGGTGAAATTATGATTCTAATTCTAGATCTAAAACTAACTAATTGCTAATTTATTTTTCAAGATTAGAAATGTTTCAGGTATGGCATCAATAATTTTGTTCAAAATAAATATATGGCGGATATTTCAGATGATATATAGCGTTGTAGACTCGCTCTACGGATAGAAAAAAAAAATCTGTGCGTATCGATACTTGAATAAGAGACAGATTTTTGAAAATTCAAAATTGTTCTAAAATTTCGTTAACAATTGTGTTCAAAATGGGATGTAGTAGCACTGTTAGTAGCCCAGCTATCTACCTACACACTTGGCTGTTATTGAGAGTTACAGTAGCCCCGTGTCTTCTTTGGTGCTGACTGACAGCTCACAGCTGACTTCTGACAGTCAACATTTAGGTATATACCTAAATTTTGACTGTCAGAAGTGACAGCTGCTAAACACATGTTTTTGCAGGTCATATGGTTCGGCGTAGGGATACATAATTTGGTCTGGTAACTTTTCATGGCCGTCACGTCAGAAGTTAGCTGTGAGCACCAAAGAAGCCATGGGGCTACTGTATCTATCGACACACATTGCTGCAAGTATAGTAGCACCTTGTTGTTTCAGAGGGCGCTAGTCTGCTAGTCGGGATGTAGTAGCAGCATGCGTAGTAGCACTGTTAGTGCCCCAGTGCTAGCCATCTCCACACCTCTACCCAGCTCCTGCAACAAGTATGTAGCCGTGGAACTGCTCACAAAGGAAATACTCTACTTTATCGTCGAGGTAACTAATTAATTCACACAAGCATTTATTTTAGTATAGTTTGATTAGAGCAGGGCTATTACGCACCTGGAAAAAAACAGATTTTTTTTCATCTGAAAAAAAACCTTAAGAATAAACAAATGAGAATTTCACACACACACAAAACACAAATTTAAAAAAAAGTGGGAGGGTTGTGAATTTTGGACACTTAATTTCAATCTTTCAGGGGGGAGTGAAGGGAACTAGAGAAAGGATCACTGTTTTTGCAGTTTGTAGAACAAAACATTTGTTTGTCAAAATATTTATATTCCGACAGTATTATTACTATTATTATCATCATCATTAGCACCGCGTCTTACTACCCGTTCGGGTTATACGCACTTACGCTAATGTGTAATGGTAGGGTGATTGTGAGATGAGAGGACCTACAGTTTAACGTGGGATCCGAACCATGGTGGAGGCCTGGCATTCCCTACATTCACAAGTTGTGATTAATACACGTCTTGTCAGAGGTGAAGGAATGGTTTGGAAATCAGATAAATCTGTGTCGGGACCGAGGATTGAACCCCGGACCCCCCCAGCACAGAAATCTGACATCTTACCCTTAGAACACCAGGTCACCCTTTCTCCAGTGGAAAACTAGAATTTAATTTTCTTCACACGGTGATATCAACAGTTGTTGAATATCTGTCATGAGCATAGCGACATTAGCTGAGAAACTTTATAAATGAAAAGAAAAAGTTGTCATTAAATTCTAGGACACCCTTGATAGATTATTCAACAAATGTTGCTATCAACATGTCAACAAAATTAAATTCTATGTTTCTACTAGAGCATTTTATTTATTTTGACCTAAAAACATGTTTTGCTATAAAAACTACAAAAACGTTTCTCTTAAATCGCGTAGCACACAAACTCCCCTTTAAAAAATCCCGATTCTTACTTAACATCAGTTACAATAGTCAATTTTATTAAAATGAAATGTACATACCACACTAACTGGTCTAAAAATATCTGGAAAACACGGGGGATACTGCATTTAAAAGAATGATGGCATTCCTGTAAGAATCCCAATATACTGTTTTTTTTTATAATCACATTTTTAAATATATTTATTCATAAGGTGTGTGTGTGAAATCCACTTTTTCGATTTTGAATCGTATATAAACGAACTATTCCCGAAGCCAAATTGGAGTTCGAATATTATTTTTTTATTGATTTATGTTTGATTAAAATATTGCTAAAATTATTTGATCACAACATACAATTAAATTACTGAATATTTTTGTTACAAGTGAAAATTAATTATTAATTTACGTAACATAAAAAAAATATTACAAATTTGTTTATTTAATAGTATTTTTTATTGGAGAAGTTTCGTCTTTGTCTGAAGTAGAATTTTTGTTTTGTTAGAAGTGAAGTCAAAAATGAAAAATCGAAACGAAGTTTAAGTTTTGTAGACTCATATTAATTAGTATAACTTATTTAAAATAACAAGAACAAATTATGAATGGTAAATATTATTTTCTATATATCATATAAGGCCTAGTCAATAAGTTTTAAAACATAGATGGTCTAGGGGTAAGGTGTCAGATCTCTGTGCTGGGATCCGGGTTTCAATCCTCAGTCCTAGCACAGATTTATCTGATTTCCAAACCCTTCCTTCACCTCTGACAAGACGTGTATTAATCACAACTTGTGAATGTGTGGAATGCCAAGGCCTCCACCGTGGTTCGGATCCCACGTTAAACCTTAGGTTCTCCATTTCATCTCACAATCACTAAAATAATAATAATAATAATTATTATTATTATTATTTAAAACATACAGTTAAAATCTGTCATAGGAAAGATCTTTTTTCCTACAGGAATCCTTCTTTAACTGGAAGGCCTTAATTCCTCACTAGAATACTACAATATATTATATAGTAGACTTCTAATAGGATGAAAAGGCCTTTGAGATGTTTCTTCTTACCTAATTGTTGTATGTTTAATGAACATATGTGTGTTTTGTGTCCCCCGCAGACTAAATCCCGCTCCAAGGAGCTGTATTCACAAACCTGTCTTCATCTCGGCAGTCAGGGCATGGTGGACTACGACTTATTCGGACTGGCAATACTTTCAGGTGAGATATACTCTTAGGCAGGGATCTCGCAACAATGTCCAGTCGATCACGTCAGTAAAGGTAAACCTACCTTGCATTAATCGACTATGTTACATACAATCTATAAGATATGGCCATGGTTTTAATCTTTCAAGGTAAGGCTGCTACAGTAGCCCCATGGCTTCTTTGGTGCTGACTGACAGTTCACACATTACTTCTGACAGTCAACATTTAGGTATAATACCTAAATTTTGACCGTTGGAAGTGACAGCTGCTAAATACATGTTTTGGCAGATCATATGGTTCGGCGTAGGGATACATAATTTGGTCTGGTAACTTTTCAAAGCCTGTCAGTTGTGTGCTGTTAGCACCAAAGAAGCCATGGGGATATTGTACCTCTCAGAATAGACGGAGCGTACATTTTATATATGTTATATAAAGGCAGGGACGTAAATATTGAAGGAAATATTGAATTTAGGGAATAAATAAATACAAGATGTATAGAACAAATATTAAAAGTTGAATGGAGACACGAAGGGTGATCGTGGGACCTTTTTGATCAATATAAAAAGTCGATATTGCTGACCCCTGCTCTTAGGTTAATATTTGTTTCTACAATAAGGGGGTTTGTACAGTGAGAAATCCCGTTCATTGGCGGGAATAGATGGGAGTTGGGGGTGGAATTGCATATTCTATATTGATCCAGCAGGGATTATAAAACCATATATCTCCCTGTTAGCGACAAACCGAACCAGACGCTTTAGCCCGCGTGTTCCTCTAACTATATGCACAACAACAGTTTAACATATTTTGTTCTTTTTGTTGCTAATTAAGGTTCTTGAGCTACAGTCCAACTTTCAAAGTAAGGTACTTATCTGACAATTGGAAAAAGACGACTCTTATGCATTCATAAGTCAAGTCTTGCAATCTGCAGCTGTAATTTTTGATATATATTATCAATACCTATAAAATATCTCCACTAATGTGGTGAGATGTTTGTTATCAATGGATTGACCATTAAAAAATACATTTGAATTTTTAAAAGACCTTACTCCTAAAAAAATTGTCTTTTTTTAGTGTATTCATGTTTTATGGGCTATGTAGTTTTGGAAACTGCTGTCAAAATGTTTTTTCATCATGTGGCTTGTTACTAGTTTTTTTTTGTTTTTTAAGCATCGCGTCTTTCGACCCATTCGGGTTAACGTTACTAGCTTATTAATAGATTAAATAATAATATATTGTAAGTTTAAAACACGAGGTTCAGTAAATCACAAACGGAAAATAAAAAGCGCACACACTCATATATTCATACGCAAAGCCGTGTGAGCTACAGTCGTCACAAAATATTAGTTGGTATTGATACTTATTAAATAATGATATACCTAACCTTGTAAAATGATATAAATAGTGACTGCAAAAAAAAACTTTTTTGTATTTTGTAAACAGTACTTATATTTTTTATGGCCTAAAAAGTTAAAATTACTTTCAGATTTTTTAAAAAAACTCCTCAAAATATGAAGGAAAATACACGACTAAATCAAAGTGAACCCGCACTTTACAAAGGGAAGGTGATCTGGCGGTCTAGGGGTAAGATGTCAGACTTCTATTCTGGCGGCCTGGGTTCAATCCTCGGTCCCGGCAAAGATTTATCTGATTACCAAACCCTTCCTTCACCTCTGGCAAGACATCTTGTGAATGTGAGGAATGCTAGGCCTCCACCGTGGTTTGGATTCCACGTTAAACTGTAGGTCCTTCATTTCATCTCACAATCACCCTACCATTACACATTAGCGTAAGTGCGTATAACCCGAACGGGTAGTAAGACACGGTGATAATAATAATAATAATAATAAGTAGGGTGGCTACAAAGGTTAAAATAACGAACAGCAAAAAAAGGGGGGGAGTGTTGGGGGGATTAATATTTTAAATCAATCGCCTCCTCTCAGTTTATTTGATCAAGAGGCACAGATGACCTTTGGCCTTGGTTCGATTATTATTTATGTTAATTTTAGATACGGGGTTAGGAGGGGGGGGGGGGAGGAAGAGCCAAGACAAAATAATCTGCTGTAGCCAGCCAGACCAGGGCCCTTGTAGTTAAAAAGCAAAAGTGAAGAACGTAATACACCAAAGAGAAAAGAACTCTTAAAAAAATACCTAACTTTTTTTTTATTGCTCATGACTGCTAAGCCTGGTACACACGACATACTTTCTTGTACGCGATATTGGTCGGCCACATTGATTGCAAACAGGTCTTACCCAAATACCGTTCACAAAAAAGGCACGATGATTGAAAAGTGTATTTGAACAAAATGATGGCTTTTTCTTTTACCATTTTATGGTGATTTTTACAAAATAGTTTTTACTAGAAACACTTTCCTTAAAGAGTAACAATACGAAAGAAAAGATTATTTTAGCATTTTTAAAAAAAAGTTTAAAACCTCTTTATATTGGGGTTTAACTAATTTCTTACAATTATAATTTGTTTTTAATAAATCCCTTTGGGGCCAATATTTATTTCAATCATTCATACGTAAAAGAAGTAATCGTCTAGCACACAAATTTATCGTGTGCACAACTCAAAAATTTGTTGGTTTTATTTCCGACCAGATCTTGTATACAAAGAATGTGCCAAAAATAATTATTTTGTATAGTATTGGGTATTATTATTATTATTATTATTAGTAGTAGTAGTAGTAGTAATAGTAGTAGTAGTACCGCGTCTTATAACCTGTTCGGGTTATACGCACTTATGCTAATGTGTAATGTTAGGGTGATTGTGAGATGAAATGGAGGACCTAAAGTTTAACGTGGGATCCGAACCACAGTGGAGGCCTGGCATTCCACACATTCACAAGTTGTGATTAATACATGTCTTGTCAGAGGTAGAAGGAAGAGTTTGGTAATCAGATACATCTGTGTCGGGACCGAGGATTGAAAAGCGGACCCCCAGCACAGAAGTCCGACACCTTACCCCTAGACCGCCAGCTCACCTATTTAGTTTCCACATGGCACAATTTATCCCCAATATCTTGTAACCCGCTTCGGGGGACGAATGGTCTAAGGCGTCACTCTCACAGTAGACAAGGGTATTTATTTGAATCCCAGTCGGGTGTACTGAAGGTTTTTTTTTAAAATTTCTGAAATGGTTCATCTACTCTCCTTCCACGAAAATGTAGATACACTTTTAACTTTGTTTTGCTCGAACGGTTAGCAATACAACTGCGCTAACAAACAAAAAAATAACCTTGTACAATAAGTTGTGTAGTGTGTACCGGGCTTAGCAAGCAATTTAGGCCCGAGCCTAGTGTGGTAAGGTTGCATGCATGGGAAGGCAGGTATAAAGCGAGCTGAGGTGCCCCCAACAGTCGAGAAAGAAGAATGCCCCCCTGTCCCCCCCTCTTCCTTCCTTACACAACCACCACCTCACCCCTCCTATTGGTCGAGCGTACATTCCTGAGGCAGCACAGTAGCTGCTATGCCTCCTTCCCCCTTCCTCCTCTCTTCCATAACATTCCTCACCTGGGCTCAACTCATCTCTTTTCTTATCTGCCTTTTTTTATTCGTTTTTATTTTTCTTCGGAGCGGGTTTCACGCGGATGCGTTCCTTCATGTCTGCCGTTATCACTCGTTTTTATCATTACACTTTGGCGACGTTTCCGAACATTATATATATATATATATATATATATATATATATACA